>VXAU01005463.1:957609-987376 GCA_013399695.1 Formicarius rufipectus | reverse complement strand
TCTTAATCCATCCCCACACTTTTGTAATGTGAAAATAAAAATACATGATTTTGTTACTAGCACCCTTTAGATGGCCAAAAGATTCAGGGGAAAGCAAAATTTCAAATTTGTCTCGGTGTGTAATGGAAAGAGTAATAGTGCTTTAGAACCTTGATAGTGGTACAGACTTACTTTGGGTCAATTCAGTCCAGCTAACATGAGTCATCTCTTCCAGTTAACTAAAAGGTGTCAGGGATGTTGGTCATGCCCAGATGTTTGCTAAGCAACCCAAAACCTGTTGTTTGATCTGTTATACATTACCTTAACTTCACTAGTCCTAAAAACTGCAGTGAGGGAACCTCACAGGGACACACTTAGCTTTCTGCAGTTGTGAAGACAGTTGTTATCCCAGTCACTCTCAGAAATCCAGATAAAGATGATTTACCCCTGTCTGCAGTTACCAATGGGTAAAAAAAAAAAAAAGGTGACATTAATATATTCAAGTCCCTTCCTTAACCATTATAATTCTACTGAACTTTGGCAGATCAAATACAAAAGTGATTCACAAGTAATGGTCATTTAGATAGTTCACTTGAGCCTCTGGATAGCCCTGTGTGCTGTAATTTCTGTATTAATTCCCTACTGTCTAGCTTTTTCAAAAGTTTATGCACATCAACATTCAAATCAGCTTTATGGACAATTATTGCAGGAGTATTTCAATAGACAGAACTCAAAGCACTCCTTTGTGGGCTTTAACTCTGAAGACCTCAAATTCTCAGAGATTGATACATTTAAGAAAATCAAATTTTTCCTTTTTTTCTTCTCTCTTTAGGTCATAATACACATGTAAGAACAATAACACTAGTTTTATTTTCATCCAGGTAAAATTTAAGATTTAGAATCATTCCGTTACTGATGATATGTAGTCATAAATCACACCTCTATCTATTGTGGAGTTTCATGGTAGCATAATTCAAGGCCTTTTAGACCAAGGAATTTGGGGGTGAGAGAGTGGGTTGTTGGCTTTTAGAGAAGGGAATGTATGTATAAAGGGGGTAGTGTGTACATCTGTGCTGTGTTTTTTTAATATGTGTAGGTAAGAAAATTGTGTTGCTGTCCACTTGCAATTCATTATTATCCTCCTCCTATCTCTGCAATTTCTGTTCCTTACATTCACTAATGAATCATGTTCATAACTCCTTCAGTGTCTCACCCAGCCACTTTCCCTAATGAACAGAGAGAAAAGACAAATGACCTGAATGCACATTAACCCTTTGTCATAGTTTAACTCTGGCCAGCACCACCCAGACCCTCAGCCTGTGACATGGGATGAGGGAGAGAAGCAGAATGATAAAATCGAGAAAACTCATGGGTTGACATAAAGACAGTTTAACATGTAAGGCAAAAGCTGTGCACAAAAGCAAAGCAAAACACGAATTTATTCACCTCTTCCTATGAGCTGGCAGGTGTTCAGGCAGGAAAAAGGGCTCCATCACACATAATGGTGACAAACAAATGCCATCATTCCAAATGTCCCACTCTTCCTTCTTCTTGCCCCAGCAGTTATTGCTGAGCATGATGCCATATGGTGTGGGAATCGCTTTGGGCAGCTGGGGTCAGCTGTCCTGCCTGTGTCCCCTCGCAGCTCTTTGTGCCCCCTCAGTCTCCTCCCTGGTGGAGTGTGGTGGGAAGCAGAGAAGACCTTGACACTGTATGAGCCCTGCTCAGCAACAGCTAAAGTATCCCTGTGTTATCAACGCTGATTTCCTCACAAATCCAGAATATAGCCCCCTAGCAGCTGCTGTGAATATAATTTACTCCATACTGACCAAAAACATTGCATCTTTCCAACGATGTCCTTGATGCAACAGAGTTCAGTTGTTATAACAGTAGCATGATAAAAGTAAACATTTTATACTTTTCAGCAAATGCTCAGAGAAGAGATAAATAAATAAATAAATAAATAAATAAATAAATAAATAAATCCATCCTAGAGATGCAATCTCTACCATCAGCATTAGATGACACTAGCAAAACAATGCTACAATAATTGCCTCACCAGTCTTTGCATTGCTGCTGTGACTTATTCACTTCAAAGCAAAGCTGAAAATGAGTCTCTTAAGATTTCTAATTGGAAAAATAGCACTGGTGAGACTAAACACATTCAGCAACAATTTGTTATGGTCTGCCCTCTAATGGCTGCAACCCTGAAATGGGCAGTAGGCAGTGAAATTGTGACTGTCAAGATGCTAAAGTTGTGGAACTACAGTTGAGGAAGTACCTTCTGGGCTTTCCAGTTCAAGTACCAGAACTAAAAGCAGTCGTGGACTCCAAAGACAGAAAAATTGCTGAATTACGATCAGATGACTGGCAACCTAAAGAAACAGGTTACTGATTATAGCCGTTTATAGCACTGTATCTATGTTAAGCAAAGTACTTGCATAAGCTCAGTTCTATAATATCCTTGTTCCCTGGGCAGAATTTTCTGCCTTTTTGCAAACTTCATGTTCTTTGATCCAGTCCTAGATTTAAATAGTCTAGTTGAATGAGTGAAAACCTTTTAAGGTCTCTGAGTGCATCTGACTGCAGTCTGAAGGACCTCTTGTCAGATAAAAAGTTCTTAGTTGTGAAAAGAATTGAAACAGCCTCAGGCTGCTCCCAGACTGGAATGTGAGTGTAAAAAGCAGTTGTATCATCACCTTTTGCCCTCCTTAACTCATCCCCTGAAGAAAGAAATGTTTAACCACAGAAAGAACCTAGTCTAATGCATGGTACTTTTTGATGTTTCTTATGAAACCAGAGGGAATGCTAGAAGGAAAGGTTATGCTACCCTAGTCAGAGAAAAGGCTATGAAAAATACCTATTGTTATGAGCTAACTGAGCTTTAGAGGACCTACATCAAAGACAATGCACAGACTGAAGAAATGTTACATGAAGATCTAAACTAAATGGTGTAACTGTTTGTACTTTGCTGAAAGGAGATACATTTCCAGGAGCATTAATTACAGTGGAAATATTTAAAGCAGTTTGTTCACTCTTAATTTTTGTTCATTACTATTTTTTTGAAATTATATTACAACAAACCGGCCTATGAGATATCAGCATAAATAGAGATGCCAAAAGTGAAAATGCACCAGTTACTGTGATATCACATAATACATGCACAGTGGCAGTTTACTCTGAAATTAACTTTAATTAAAATGCACTATCGGTGACAACTACCGTGATTGTGTAATCAGAAGGTAACTGTCATAAAAATATAATTTGGGTTGTTGAACTGTAAAGAATTCAACCTTCTTATTGGTTGTGAAATTTTATGCTTGTGTCCTATCCCTGTCTTGAGTTGTATCAGAACTAAAAGGGTCATATCTTTGTGGAAAGAACAGAAACGAGTAATTTCACACCATACACAGGATACTGTAAAAACCTGAATTTAGGAGAAGTCAGCTTAAGGCAATCAGTGAATTTTCCATCTTGCCTTTTTTTTTGTTTTTCTTCCCCTTTATATATATACATACATACACACATACATACATATATACATACATACACACACACATACATACATACATATATATATATATAAACTACTGGGTCAAGCACTGTAGATTTCTAAGATCAGGAACACTCTAAGATAAGTGAGTGACAAGGGTAAAGTAATATCCTGAAAAAATATAATAAATTCAGGCTATGCCTTTTACATTGGCTTATTTAGACTGAAATGGTGTATTTTTAGCTGTGAAAATTACATGCTTTTGGCTCTTTAATGTATACTTGTTTGTCTGAGAATGACACAGTGCAAACTCATCTCCACATGCATGTTTGCAAAGAGGATCTAGACATTTGATGCTACCTCTGAACCCTTATATGCTCAGTTACCCATTTAACTGAAAATTGCTTAGAAATCTTGGTGTTCACGTAGGAGGCAGATAGTCATGTAATATAGTAACACCCTTGCAGCTACAGGCTCTGTTGTGCACTGGCAGTGGGAAGGCACACACTTTTTCAGGAACTGCTCCTTCACACAAAAAATGATGGTGCTGAATGCACTGGAATACTTATGGCATTAAACAGGTCTTAAGAGGATTATATGTCCCTGACATATACATTTTTCTTAGTTTATAAAAGAGAAATAAAATAAAATATAAATCTGGCTAAAATTTTGTGGCTAAATTAATAGGAATTGTGATATTACTATACAAGT
Organism: Formicarius rufipectus; assembly: GCA_013399695.1. NCBI lineage: Eukaryota > Metazoa > Chordata > Aves > Passeriformes > Formicariidae > Formicarius > Formicarius rufipectus. The sequence goes on along the minus strand of VXAU01005463.1, from coordinate 983,193 downwards.
CAACATCACAGAAATTTTAAAGTTAAAATGGACTATGGTGGTTGTAGTCTGAGTTTCTGCATAAGACAGGATGTTGGACTTTCAGGATATAATTCCTCCTTTTGCCTCTGTAATTCTGTTTGAATCAGAGTAAACACTTTAGACAGATATTCAGATTTTATTTCAAAGTTCTCAGTGACTCTCTCGCACTATCCATGATGAGTTGCTGCCACCAATACTTAATTTACCTTTTGCACAGTTTGTAGTTTCTTTCTTGGTCTAGTTCAAAATTCTTACAAATCATGCTTTCATTATCCTTGAAATTCTCTATCACATACTGACCAAAGTGGACAGTTTCTGGAACTTGCCATAAGATATGTTTTCTGTTCCTCTGGCCATTCTCATGGCTATTCTGTGAAGCATCAGAAAAAAAAACAGAGTTCTCTATTGCTGCTCTGGATTCCTCTTCTAAGGACCATATTATGGCCCAACCACTCCAGGAATTTCTATTACAGTGGCCTGGTACCACAGCCTCCAAGTCGTTTTTTAGAGTCAGAGCTTTCCAGGAAGGAGACCTCCATCAGGGAATGAACTCCATTTCCTGCCTCAATATTTGCATATTCTGAAATGCACATAATTTTTTAATGCTCTCTAACAAGCAAATGTCAAAAACTTCTCTGTTATTTGCCATTTAACCTATTTTTGTGACATCTACAGTTGCAGCTGATGAGAACTATACAGTTTTTTGCATGTCAGAGGTGAAAAAAAGATATGTTTAATAACAAAAGTGGGTAGGGTAAAAAAAGAATAAGTCTGAAAATTGCAAAACCACACCCATATGACGACTCCCTAATGTGTGGCTGATTAATCCATGTGGTTTACATATATTTTTGTGTTGATTTAATGGAGTTGGGGTTTCTTAGTGTAGCACAGTATCCAGAGTCTTGTGGAAGTCTGATAGTATCTTACCAAACTTGAATCTTTCCAATAACTCATTTGAAGTTCCTTTGGTGAGATCTGCTTTCCACAGACAGATGTTGATTGGCACCAGTTGCATTGAAGTTCTGCAAAGATGACTGCAAAGAGTTATTAGCAGATCCTCTATTCAGAGTTACTGGTTGATGATGAGTGATGATATTGCCTGGTGGTGTTGGTATTCCCCAAATTATGTATACAACCACTATCAATATCTATATTTCCAAATGTAAAAATGTGGTTTCTACTCATGATCCTACATGAAGCTGTGAAATTCACTTTTTCATACCAGCACAGATACACTGTAAGGCTGAAAAGTGACAAAGAATAAGATCAGAACACATCCAAAACTGAGTGCTTATATCATAAACAAAACATCTGAAACACTTGCATCTGCAGTGCAAGGCCTGGCAAGGCAAGACAAGGTGTCTGCAAAACTGCTGTCACTCCACATTCTCCATTCAAAACTTAAATGCTGAACCAGATTTTCAGATGCTGAAATTCGGTGCAAATCCACTAAAGCCATTGAATTTAAGACAAAACTGCTCACTCAAAGACAATACAGAAATTCCTCCAGTTTTAATATAGACTTCTTGACCACTGTTATCAGATCTGACAATATGGAGTTGGGAAAGGACAGAAACCTCATACAGAACAGAAAATAACAACTTAATGTTTTCTATTCAAGGATACAAAATTATATAGAATATAGAAGAATTTTATAGAAATTTTATAGAGGATAATTTTTTTTTCAGATGAAGTATAATAATTATTAAATAGTTTGGATGGAAAACAGGTTTAAAAGAAATAAAGAGGTTAGATGTAAATAAGCAGGAAGTCAATTTTTGTTTATTTATATTAAAGGAGAGCAACAATAAATTCCAAATAAAAGGACACAGTTCTCAAACAATTTAAGCTGTGGTTTCCTTTCCCTTGGTTCAGTGAGAGTTCTGGTTCCTCAGCATGAGCCATGAGCTGCAGAGACATGTCCTTCTTGCTTCTTTTGTTTGCCTTTGGCCCTTGGTGATCAATCTTAATAAGAGAGTTTGAGTGTCTTGCTCCCTTTGCCCCTTTTCCTTTCTCCTCTGCACCTACTTTGTGATCTGGTAGTGAGGGTATTCTTTTATAAAATGGTAAATAGAAGTATGATCCATCTCAGACTGAAGAGGAAATTGAGCTGAGGTCTAAAATAGACCAGGCAAGTACAAAAGCTATTAAGCCAAAAAGACAGGCAGCAAAAAATTCTCCTGCAAACTTTTTTTTTTTTTTTTTTTTTTTTGTAAATGAAAAAAGAGGATGAGTTCAAACTTGGCATGCTTTCTAGCATGGAATAGGGGTGTAGGAATGAGAAGAAACACCAAATATACAGTCTCAAACTAAGTATCTCTGCTTTAAAACCAGGCTGAATCTTGTCACACTTTTGCCATTGAGAGCTTTAAGAAGCCTTTGCTCACTGCCTTGGCCTTCCAGTTCATTTTTTACTGCAGTTATCCCTTTCCACCATCTCTGAAGGGTTGGGTGAGTATCTCAGGTGTTCTGAGTCAGCTTGATGGAGCTGAACTTTTGGGTGTTGAGGTTCTTAAATTCAGGGTACTGAAAGAACAGACTGTGATGACCTTCCCTTAGGCAACTGGCATTGGGGTGTTTAAACTATTTGAACTCATTAACTAAAATCTCTACTTTTAAATAGATTGTTAACAAAAAAATAAAAAGCTGTGAATAAATTTGCTTTGTAGCTTGTTGTTTTCTAGAGTACATTTTCCATGATGGATTTCAAAGTTGTTAGAGCAGCAAAGTGAGCAAGATTTTCTCACTGCATGAGATCTGGCTCACTGGCCCAGCAGCCAGCAGGCCTGATGGAATCAACTTCTGCCATGTACTGTTGCTTAGAGTGTTTATCAATATAGGATAAAGGAAATAATTTCTAAACAGCCTCAGATGTTCTTAAACTCTTTGTTTTACAGTCTTTGTCAAAATAATTAGTTTCTTTAAAGTCTTTAGTGACATCATTCATGTATGGAGAAAGTGATTACACTTGAGAGACAGTCCTTTGGAAAAATATCAAGGAGCATTTCTTTCAGTATAATGCATTGCCTAATATGTCAGCTACTCAAATTTCATTAAAGCTGATTCTATCTCCTGCAAAGGTTTATACAGAACCATAGCATGGCCAATGGTTACAAGAAAAGCAGCTGACAAAACCATTTAACTACAATACATTGTGCAGCTACTGTAACTGCCATTAAATGTTCACAATATTTCCTTGTCAACATTACTGCTCTTTTTTCCCTTGTGACTTTTTTCTGTCTGATGATCTTACAGAAGAAGGGAACTTTTTCATATATATAAAACACCCAGTCTGGATTTTCAGACCATAAATATTCTATAGTGCAAAGGAAAGGTTGCATTTTTTTGTATTGCTGTACTGCAAAAGCAACAGTCAGTAAATTCATGTATATATTAGAGAGGGGCAAAGAATAAAAAGTTTGTTGTTTGTTTCTTTTTTTTTTTTTGTAAATCCCTGCTTCTTTCTAGTAGAATTATAAGCCCTTGAAAAAACAATAGCAAAATTTCAATAGGGTTAACTTTGTGCTGCTGTTAATAGACATAGAAAATTTACACTTAGAAAAACAATAGTAAAAACAATTTTAAAATAATAAAAATAAACAAACAAATCCCTCTCCTTTATTGATGAGAAGCAAAAAGTGGGTAACCTCATTTTTAATGCAAGTTTACCTTACCTGTGTTTTACCTAGTGACTCTTAGGACATCCTTGTCAAACTACATAAAGCTAGAATTCTCTATGGGAGAGATTTTCCCTGGAAAAATGAGAAGATTATATTTCTATGAGAAAATGAGAAGATTATATTAATATTTCTAAGTGACGTGTATTATTTAACCCCCCCTTGTATTGGCAGAAGAGACTCTTTCCTGAAAAGAGGTATACAAGACAAGATCAAAGATGAATGGAAACTTGTAGACATTTCTATGAACCACTTATTCCCAAAGCTTAGCAAAGCATTTGCCCTCCTGGAAATGTTTGACAAACATTTCAAGGACAGACATACAAATTGCACAATAACACTATTCATGTGGAACTTGCTACTTTTACCTGTAGAGAGGACACATTATGGGACATTCTTTCTCATAAAATGAAAAGGGAATTAAATGGCTAACTGTGAAACTACCTGGACAAGGAGCATGTTAGTATTTATTTTCTACATCTCCTTTCTGTTTTTTTCAAGGTGTCCTGGTTCCAGCAAGGACGGGGTTAATTTTTGCCATAGCCAGGAGGAGAATGATCAGGATCTGGAGGTTCTTCTATCCCACCTCAAGACATATGCAGGGGGCAGGTGGAAGGGGTCCCTTCCAGGTGGGAAGTGAGCAGTCAAGGGTAACTTTGTGTCCCACATGATGAGCACTTCCATGAGAATTGTTTACTTCTCTGGTACACCCTGTTATTAACATTGATGCTGTCACTGTTTGTTTCGTATTTCACTGCTGTTTCCAGCAAATTGTTCTTATTTCAGCACATGATCTTTACCTTTTGTGCTTCCAGCTCTCCTCTAGAGCCTGCTCTAGGGGGAAGAGAGGAATGAAAGACTGGCGCCTGGTTTGAGCTGTTTCAGTGGGAACATTAAACCAGGAAATACCATTCCTAAATCAGGACAAAGTTATTAATTTTTTAACTAAGAAGGATTTTTAAATAATTATAGGTTACTTGAGAATTTGGGGACTTCTGAAGAAGAATGAGTGTTTAATTCAATGATTGTGGGCTGGAATTTGAACTACCTAGGCATTTGCTGAGAGGCACTAGATAAATTGCAGAGAGTTTTTCTGCCAATCATATTAATATCCAAGGCCATGAACATCAGATTGAAATATAATCTAACACATGCAGAGTCCATGTGTAGAAAAAACACTTTTTTACTCCCTTGAGATTTTTGTATGCAATTGTACATGAATTTTACAGGAAAGCACAAACAAATTGTTCTTATTTCAGCACATGTCTGTATTACAGATGTATCCAAAGCCTCTTCCTTTGCCACTGCAAAACACAATCCCTACTCTGTTTTGATCACAAGTTTTTAGACCTTTAGTCTGAAATAGACTGAAGGCCTTCCTTGACCTTAAATAAAGCAGTATACAACCAGTATATAGCATGGACATACTGTAACACAAAATTCATAGAAGCCTAAAGTAGAGCAAAAGGCAGAACATTCTCTGTTTCATTCCCAATAAGATAACAATTTAATTTTTGCAGAAATAAAGACATAAAAATGTGAGAAATACAGGAAAAAAATTAATCCATTGATTTATAACCCCGCCCCCGGATACCCTCCCCCCCAAACCACAAGATGTTTTTTTCTTCTCTTTAATATATGGTAAGTTTTGGTTCCAATTGTCGGTCATTCATTTTTGCTTGGTTTTACTACTGGCCCTTGGGAATTTTTTATCTGCTTCATCAGCTGCACTTTAGCAATTAACTGCCTGGAACTCTACATATTGTTGCCACAAGGTGGTTCTTTGAGAACCTATATATGAGCTACTGAAGAAGATGAATTTGAAGTCAACAACTTGGTGGCTTGGCTGTATCAACAGTGTCACATGGAACAAGATTTTATCATTCAGTAGACTCCTCTCTTACTTTGGAATATTCCCAAGGTCTATTATAAGGCTGCTCCACTTCACATTTCCATCAATAAACTGTGCTGAATGCATCAGACAACTAGTCTTAAAAGCGAGTCTCAGAGGATATCACTACTCACTACCAGAATCAGGAATACTATTTTAGGACTGTCAGTCACAATGACAAATCATACCTCCCCAGTCTCTCTTCTCTACTGCATTTTTATATCACTTCTTTTTCCATGTAATTCATAAATCCTTACTTTCTAGTAAGTCTTTTATGTGACATTTTATCAAGTGCCATTTTATGATTCTGATAATATAACATATATCTTTGACTCCCTTCTATTAGGTATTTCTGTGACAGGTGAAGGCTATTTATTTATTTATTTATTTTCAAAAAATAAGCTACACAATTGGAAAATGAGAAGAAGAAGGAGAAGAAAGGGGCAGGCTTCAATAGTGGGAACACCGAAAGAGTAAACAATACACTGAAGTATATTTCTTGCACATTCAAAGTATATTTCTTGCTCCAAGATATTATGAGTTCTTGATGAATTCATAGGAGAAATAAAAAAAACCCCATCCTGCTCATTTTATGACACTCAGAAATAGGTTGAAAAAGCAAATATTCAGATCAAGGACAGTTGGAAAATGTTAATATTTTGAATTGAAGATGGGAAATGCAGTAAAGGTTCTATTTTTTTTTAAAGGTTTGATAGATCTGACATTGTGCAAATTAGTTGAGATTTTTACAGCAGTCACAGTGGAATTGTAACCATTTCTAGATTTTCATCCAAACGCCAAATCACAATACTCATCGAGAAGTGGCTTCAGACACATGGATTAAAACCTGAATGCAATCACAATGTTGAGACGAAAAAGTTCTGTTGTCCCACTCTGCAGGTTCTTTGTAGTCATTTATCTCGGGGAGCACCAGCTGCACCAAAAGCTGATGCAAGAGGCGCTGCTGCCACTTCATCACACATATGCACCCAGCTGTATTCTATCTGCCTTCAGGGACTTTTGAACTCAAGCTTCTGCTTTGTTCTAAGATTCATCATGGCTAGAATTCATGAATGAAGATATGGGAGGGTTTTACCCAGGCTTGCTGCAAGTGCGCTGATGGCTGATAAGGCCAATGCAAGATAGGCAAGTCCAGTTACAAAAGGCACAGCAGAAAGTCTCTGAAGGTGGCAATGTCAAGGCACGGTTCTTTCTGCGGTGTCTTTTCTCCTCCAGGCTGATTCTGCGTGCGGTTTCAAAGGAGACAGCAGCGTTATAGATTGAGTGTCTCCACGTCTCCCGATTGGAGGCCAGAGTGGACCATTGATGGTGGTCACTATGGCCAAGGCTGAAATGTTCTAAGATGATGATGATGATGATGATGATGATGATTATTATCACTTTAAGGGACCATTTAAGCTGTACCACTCAGACCTGTTCAGGAGCCTGCAGAGATCACTAAGAATGACTGCTCTCTCTCTTGGAAAATACAAATTTCTTACAAAGCCAATACTGAAAGAAGGTGTTACTTTGACAAGACAAAAGTCTAACTGAGGAAAGTGAGAAGGAAGANCTTCAAGCATCTGGGAGACAGGGAGGCGACAGAGTTTGCAAGTCTTTTATCTGTCAAGAGATGTCTATTCAGGCCTCTCCCAAGGTCTTCTCTACACCTCTGTTAACTCCTTCATTGTCAGGTGGTTATGAACTCCAACAGAAGAGAGACAGACAACCTTTTTTTTTAAAAAAAAAAAAAGGCTATAGAGAGTACTTTGAAGAAAAAGAAAAAAAAGAAAGAAAAAAACAACAACAACAACAAACAACACACTAATAGAGACCACCTGAGAAAAAGAGGCTTTCTTGCTAATACTGAGCTAATTTAAGATATTTTTACTATTTTATTTGACATCTTTCCTCTATGGGAATGCTAAGGTAGCAATAAAAATGTTTTAGGATCATTCCATTTGATCATAACAAATGGTTGTTTGAAAGAGGAGGGCAATTAAACAGTCATGCTTGTTTGTATTAATACAACTGTTCTTCTTGTCAAATAATCTTAGTTAAGTCAGCTAAATGATTTCACATCTGTGTCTTGGCTCTTTAAAAAAAACGTAGGCAGCCTGTTTCCTAATATTAATGCATCTAACAATCGATACCTTTGGCTCAAGCCAGGCAAATTGCCAGCAGGTACTGCACACATTTCCCTGACTGCTCCCAGGAATGTCTCTGATCTGTAACATGCCTGGTTTTCAGGTGGTGATCTCCAGAGGCTGCTGACCAGTCTGTCTCATGGGGACACAGGCATGCTCAGGCTGCCTCCAAGACCAGTTCAGGTGGCTCACAGAACAGCACAGACCCTGTGTGGTTGCAAAGGCAGACTGGGGCACACAGGCAGTCGGAAGGAGTCTTTTGATGCTGTGTAGAGCTGCACTGAGATGAGGGAAGGAAAAGCTGAACGGCAGGCAAGGAATGCAAGTGAAAGTAAAGTGATTGCAAGCTGGCACTGATGAGTACTGAGTTTACTTTTCCTATGCTGTTGCCCACACACCATAACATAGACAAGGCACTCCACCACCTCTGGAGAAGGAGAGGTTGTGTCAGGGAACAGGACTCTATTTCCTCAGCACCCTCTCAGCATCAGGGGTCCTAGCATCCAAAGATCCTTGGCATTTAAGTCCTTCCATGGGACTGACTGTCATGGTTTAATTCCATCCAGCAACTGAGTAGCATCCAGCTGCTCACTCACATGTTCATCCATGGGGTGGGGAGGAGAATCAGGGAAGGAAAAGGAAAAGAACCCTCACAGGTTGGGATAAGAACAGTTTAATACCTGAAATCAAATGGAATATAATAATTATACTAAGAGATAATACTACTAATAATATTTATAATAGTAACAATAATTGTAATGAAAAAAAAAACACATTAAAACAAAACACAACAAAACAAAAAAAAACAAGTACTGCATAATGCAATTCCTCTCTACCTGCTGAACAATGCCCAGCCTATCCTCAAGCAATGATCAGTGGCTCATGGTCAACTTCCCACAGTTTATGTACTGAGCTTGATATTTTGTGATGTGGGACTCCCTTTGGCCAATTCAGGTCAGCTGGTCTGGCTGTGCTTCCTCCAGGTGTTTTGAGTACCTCCTCACTGGGAGGCCATGGGAAACTGAGAAGTCTCTGATTTAGAGTAACTGCTTCTAAGCAACTACTAAACCATCACTGTCTTACCAGCATATTTCTCATACCAAATCCAAAACACAGCACTGTAACACCTACCAGGAAGAAGATTGACTCTGTCCCAGCTGAAAGCAGGACACTGGCTCAAGGCAGAGGTGTATCTTGGTCTCTAGAAATGAAGACCTGCCCTGGGGCTGTCAACACAAACAGACTTTGAATATAATGGGCAAGGACTCTCTGATCCCAGATCTGTGTAACTCTGTTGTTGGTAGTGTTGAGATAAATGATGAATACTGTCATTTGCAAACAAAACAAGTTTTATTTATTACTTTTAGCAAAATTTTTCCACAGTTAAAAACTAACTTGATCAATACACCGTAAGGTAATGAGTTAATAACGAATTTATATGACAGGATATGTTTTTATTTAAACATCTTTATACTATTTTTAAATGTATAAATTTTAAACCTTAATAGATAGTTCAATCACAAGATCAATGTGAAAAGATAAAAATTGTTCTTTAATACTAAGTTTGAAAAATAGTCCCAAATTAGCTAGTGGAGCACAACTACCAAGACAGATCAGATAGATAAAGAAAGCAATAGAGCAAAATAAACATGAAACAGATAAAGTGAGAAAGAAGTAGTTTTTCTATATTTATTTATTTATTCAGATTTGACTGTCTTTGCTCATAAGAAAACACTTCATAAGCAAGTTTTTTCCTCTGCAAAGAAAAGGTCCAATACTAAATGGAGTTAGATAACACTACAGAAAAGTAGCATATAAAATCCTCACTACTTACAAAAGAAAAGAAAAAAACCCACTTAAATATGCAAGAAAAACTACAGGAAAAACAATTCAAATTTCCCTTTGCTAAATTTCAGTTATTTTTAGAAGAACTTACTACAGTTGTTTTTCTCTCAGATTACTATAACAACAGTGATAAATTATTTCAATGAAATAACAGTTGCAATATGGTACTATCAAGAGGGAGTCAGTGGAGAACCAGTGGGTCTATCTAACCAAGGTCAAAGAATAGGCATATCAACTACAAACTCATTTTGGAAGGACTGGCAGGCTATGGCCTTGGACATGGCAGAAGCCTCAAAGTGTTCTTAGGACATTTCTTTGGGACAAAAGACTGAAAATACCCTTTGATGAGGGTTGGTCTAGCAGCAGGTTCAGGGAAAAAAAAAATAACTTCCCTGAAGAAAAGCCTGCCTCATCCCGACTCTGAATATTAGATTTTGGGTAGAATCACTTTAATTTTTCTTCTGGTTAAAAGGAAAAGGACAAAAAAAAAAAAAAAAAAAAAAGAAAAAAAAANAAAAAAAAAAAAGGATAAAAGAGAATAAGCGATTTGAAAAATATGCAAAAGTAGTCAAGAGGATGTGTGTCCAGGTGTGTGAGTGTTCCCTCAGCTAGGAATGATTTTTCAGCCAGATGACAAAGACCCTGACAATAGACCTTAATGACAAAGCACACAAAACTCTACCCATGGCAGTCTGACTGGCATTTCAGCATTATTATATGCAACTGAGAGCCTTCCAATCAGCCAGAACAGTGGGATCCACTGAGGAATCATGATCAAGTAGCTGTTAGGCCAAATGGTATTGTCAGAATTCCCCAATTTATGCAGCTTCTTTCAGAGAACTGAGTCTTGAAGCTTCCAAATATCAAAAGGGTTCAATATCGAATAGAACATGTATTTAAGGAAAATTGGCCCCCAAATTACTATGCTATTGTCATTTGTTCTTTTCCAGTTCACTTAAAGGGTAAAGTGGAGACTATTTTTAAAATTCAATATGAAAAAAATTACAACAGAAGTTTCTTTAGGAAAAAAAGTTCATTTAACCAGCTGCATCTTTCTTTTGTACTCTGCTCACATGTTAACTTGGATTATAGCCTCTATGTTTCTCATGCTTTTTTGTTGTCTGTCATTTACGATTTAGAACATTTAGCACAATTTTGGGTTTGAACTGATTTGTACTCCTTTGGCCAAGCCTGGGGCCCTCCAAACTCTTCTGGAAAAGCACCACATCGACAATCACTCTGGCAAAGGTCTGTCTGGATTCCTTTCAAGTAACACAAAAGCTGTGCAGCATGTTATTTAACGCCTTATCCTTTCCTCATTGAAATCTGCTGCAGAGCTCCAACTGACTTTGCTGGGAGCGAAAAAGAACCCCAAATGCCAAACTGATTTGACTACTGCTTTAATAAGAGGATTTTGCAGTATGCAGTACAATCCATCTTTCTAAAAGCTCAGCACTGGGATGAGCATGCACTCTGATGGTCCGGTTGTCCCCTGTTCAGCTGGCCTACTCTTGCTGGCTGGTGTATCCAGAAGGTTGCTGACACTCAGCTTCTCTCTTTTCAGCACTGCAAGTGCTTCAGACCACAGTGAGGAAAAGGCTTTGGGACTCAAGAAATACAACAGTACCTCATGAGCATCTCACATACAAGTTTTTCTCATTTGGGCATTCATGTAGAAGCTTGTTACGAACTGCTGCTCAAATATTAAGTGAAAATAACTGATCAGTTTTTAGAGCCCAAATTACAAATTGTATTGTGCAAGGTGGAGCTTTATTTGGGAGAGGAGACCTATAAGCCATTTGTGATACCATCTCTATTTTACCTCATAAGTGACTATGTATCTATAGGAATAGTAATGGGGGAGGACCACACTTAGGTAGAGTCCATGTTAAAATCTCACATTTAAACAGATTGCCTGGGAATTCACTTATCCTACCAGGAAACAGCCCATTAAAAGACAAAAGCAGTTCTCTCCTTGCACAGATCCATTTAGATCTGTATGAACATGAGTACTAAAGATGGTAGAAAGCCTGAGAGTCAATAAAATGGATAGGAGTGCCTTGAGATGAACCTGTTTCCCTTTCATCTGCAAGCCTGAACCTTTAACATAAGGAATCAGGAGGAGGAAGTATGAGGAAGAATGATTAAGTCAGAGAGAAGACACCCTCATCCTTGAGAGCCCACTGTGACTGTATGAGCCTCCTGCAACAGGGCTGCAGTGTGAAGAAACCCTCTATAATTACCAGTTTACTAAAAGAAATAATTAAAACAGGGGTTTCTTTGAGTTTGGGGGTATTTTTACTTCTTGTAATGAAAAGCTAAAATTTTTATATAAAAATAAGGAACAATATTGGAAAAAGTTTTCCAAAAGTTTGCCAGACTGTTTTTATAGACTATTTCAATCAGTCATGGTGCTCATCATCTTTAAATTTCATCCCTCAAGTACTGTGTCAAAGTCACTGTATTCTGGCTTCCCATAAGGTCACACATATTATTATGATTATTAGTTAATAATATGAATAACTGTAATAAAACTCTTACAGAGAGTCTCACTTTTGCTAATGAAACAACTTTAATTTCTCTAAAAACATTAAAAAGATGCAATTCCCTTCCGGACAGTTTTAACTACTCATTAAAGAATCCTTCCCTCCAAAAATACCTTGTCCCTTTGCAAAGCAATAGTTATTGCAAATGATACAGCTTTACCGAGTGTTAAGATCCCCAGACGCTGTACAAATGTTACATTTACTAGGCATGTTGTTTAACAATTGTATTTGTCAATTACTATTTTTCCATAATGAATGATTTTCGGGGTGCTGTAAGGCACAGTTCTAAACCAGATTTTAAAATTAGCCAGAGTTCTTCTACAAGAGATCAGCAGAACATTCCCCTTTTTCCACTCCAGGAAATGTTTCAATCATACTTTGCACTCTGGAGCTGTCAAGGTTTTAGCTTTTGAAAATAAAAAAAAAAATTTTTTACAAAAATTATTAATGAAAAGAGAAAGACAAAAAGAAGATTTTGCACCTTTTCAAAACTAAAAGCTCAGAGAAGAATTCTGATTAAAAAGCAATTCCAAGAGGAATCATCCCTTTTTTTATTGGCCATTACTTATATAGATGTGTACAAAGAAGTTTAATATTAAGTCTCCCCAAACCATCACAAAAGAGGCAAGTATCACTTGCAGTGGCAAGTTAATGCATTGCAGCTCTGTGGCCATGAAGGTTATGCCATCAGTTACAGAAATGTTGTCTGCATAGGATATTATATCAATTGTCTTGTTTTCTTTATTAGCCTCATGCAAATATGAAATCAGAGACTGCTGATCCAGAGCTACCAAGGCCCATCATTTACCCAAATGTGCAATAAAACCTACTTTAATTAATTTTATTGTCTGTTTCCTAGAGACAGAATGAAAGGGTTCGAAAAATCTGGGCACCTCCAGTTAAAGAGGCATTTGCATGTATACAGGGAGCAACACAGCCTGATAATTGTTGCCTTGGTGAGCTGGAATAAGCCTTAAATGGTGCTGGGCTTGCTCATGATGCTGCAAGCCATTCTTACTAGTGGCAGTGGAGAGGAGTGAAAGCCACAGGAAATGCTCACTGGGAAAGAGCTAAAGTAGACTGTAGATTTGGTATCCACTTACTACATTTTAAAGTAATTATTTTTCAGTGAAGACATCATCTTCAAAATTATCTTTCCTTCACAGGGATTTGCTTTTCCTCCCCTCCAGTGCAGACAGCAGTGGGTGGTAATGTTTCTGGAAACTGTCTTGGTCTATTAGCAAAAAAAAATTAAATGGAAATATCATAAACTAAAAAGCTAATTTCCACAGGCTGTGCTGCTGGTCACCAGTTCTTTGTAAAAGGCATGATGCTGTTGCTATTCACACAGAGCCACTCAAAGGAGAGCCCATCAAACAGTGTGATTAATGAGGATGAAGCAGGTAAAATCTTTAGTTTTGTCGGTAAGCATTGGTGTAAACAGCAGGAAGGACAATGCTTAGAATGGGGAAAAAAATTGACAACTTTTATATATTTATTAGTGAGTTTTCCTGGTAAAAACTCTTAGTTACAAATCCATGTGGGTGTTGATTGGTACTTGTTTATATATCCACATACATAGCACACACTTAACTTCATTAAGTGGATGTTTCCCAAACTCAGTAGCAAGGGTTCTATCACGTCTTTTCAATGCAAGAAAAATATTACAAAAAGAATCATTAACTTCATATTTCAAAGAAGATTACAATAACTTTTTCTTTATTCTTGTAGATGTGTTATTGCAGTCTCCTCCTCCAAGTTTTGATCTCCAAGCAGAAGAGCATGATGTGTAACTAAGGTGGCAATACTGGTTTGCATAGAAAGGAAGCTCAACTACTATCTAGTCTATCTCTCATATGAACTCTAATAAATATGACTTGATGAATAGAGGAAAAGGAGAAACAAAGATTTACAGTAAATAGTACTGTTTGATTGGAATGTCACACAATTTACTAATCACCAGTTTAAAAGAAAGTGTAAGTAGATGAAGAAACAAAAAGTGATTTGACCTATGGATTTTCATACTGACCCATGGCAGAAAAAAGAAGTTTAATTCCCTAACTCAGTAAGAATCAACTTTTCTTGTATGAAAGAGATTTATTTATTGAAAAGATGAAATCAGTCATGAAGATAAAACAGCAGATTCTCAGGTAGAGACCTGAGAGACCTAAATGTAGACCTCAAGAGACCTTACAGATCAGGACCTGAGTGAAAAAATCCTGTTCTATCTCCATCTTAATGAATACAATGATATTCAATATTTCCTTTTGCCTTTCAGGGCCCCTTCCAAAAATATCATCTACCTGCAAATAAAAGTAAGTTATCACACAGCTAAAACATTGGAGAATGCAAAGATTAAAGTAGGATACTCAAACAAGAGTCATAAGAAGGTCATTGTGTGTTGTGCTGTACAACAATCTCTGCTGCTATTTTGGTCCAGCATTATTCTTGTGACTTGTTCCAGTAGTTTTGCCGGAGCGAGGAGTATGTCTGCATATCTATAAGAATTGCAAAGAATGTCATGCAGTGATTAGAAACAATCTTTTCTATCTCAAATTAGCCAGATACATTTTAGCATATTCTGAACAGTATTCTGACTGTATTTGGCAACGCACATGGTCTGTTTGAAATGTCTCAACAAGTCTCCAATACTGAGTCTGAAAGATGATAGAAATCTCCCACAAAATTATTTATCTGTACTGCACAGATTGAAGAAAGCTTTGTCCTTTTTATTTGGGACAGTTTAATCAGATATCTTTGAATATGCTGGGTAGAATAAAGTCAGCCTAATAAACATGCACTGGTTGAAAACTTCTTTGTAAGAGCTCAATATTTGTTTCCCTTTCTTAATGCCTTTGAAAGAAAACATTTGAAGCTCTGTGGCGTCTGAACTTCTCCTGCACTGAAGTGCATACAGAGATGAGAAGAAAAGCCAAGCTGACTATTGTGATCATGCTTTTCTTTTTGCCTTCAGAGATAAGGCTCCACAGAAATCTGCCACATGGTACTGAATTTAAGAAGATGAGCAAAACAGTGGCGTGAAGCTTCAGGCTTTCAATAATGCTGCTATATTTATATGACAATACAATAATAGTAAGGGAAAAGTCTCTGCTCTGGTTAAAAATAAAGGGACTAATCCTGTACCACTGAGTACAATGGGAGTTTTGTTATTTACTTCAGCAGAATCAGAATGTAGCACAGAGAATTCTACTCTCTACTAAGTTCAGTACACTCTAGATACGAAGGTTAAGGAGACAGTGCAATCCCCCCAGTGCTCACATATCAAGATTGATTGGTCTTTATATCACTTTTTCCTTTCTCTCTGTAATTTAAAAATCTAAACTAAGCAAAAATAGTCAAACTTTTTTTTAATCAAATTAATCAGATTCTGACTTTGCTTATATTTAATTAGTCATTGACAAGAATTACTTCATTAAAGTTAATAGCTTTACCTACATTTTAAAAAAATGTGCAACATTGCATATTATTTACATTTACAAGATTGCACAGATATATATATAGTTAGATACACACATAGATTACATATTGAAAGAGAAATTGTTTTATACATGTTGTGTAACTTTTATGGTTTTTAACCTGTGATACAACCATAGGCAGTATTTTAGAAATAGGCATATTCTAGCTATAGAAAGGTGTCAGTTTTTCAGATCTAAATTAGTATTTTAATGATTTCTCCATTCTTAAAATATGGAAGCAGTCAATGAGTCAGTAGGAATTTCTTTCCCACATTATTTGAAGTATTTTGATCAAGCTCAGAAAGGGAAAACATATTAAAATAGCTAAAATCTCAATCTTCCTACAGTCTGGGGAACAAGACACTGGAAAGCATTTCTGGGAAAGGGCCCTGAGAGTCCTGGTCAATGGCAAGTTGAATCTCAGTCAGCAGTGCATTGGCAGCCAGGGGAGCCAACGCTGTCCTGGGGGGCATCAGGCAAAACATCGTCAGCTGGGAGAAGGAGGGGATTGTCCTGCTCTGCTCTGCACTGGGGTGGCCTCACCTGGAATACTGTGACAGTTTTGGGGCACCACAATATAAGAAAGATATTCAGCTATTAGGGAGTGTCCAAAGGAGGGCAACAAAGGGCATTGAGGGGAAGCCCTGTGAGGAGCAGCTGAGGGCACTTGGTTTGTTCAGCCTGAAGAAAAGGAGACTGAGGACACACCTCACTGCAGTTACAACTTCCTCATGAGGGAGAAGAGAGGCTTTTCTCTGTGGTGACCAGTGACAGGACCTGAGGGAATGGCCTGGAGTTGTCTCAGGGTGAGTTCAGGTTGGATATTAGAAAAAGGTTCTTCACCCAGGGGGTGGTTGGGCACTGGAACAGGTTTCCCAGGGAAGTGGTCACTGCACCAAGTCTGACAGTTCAAGAAGTGTTTGAATTATACTCTTGGGCACATGGTGTGACTCTGGGGGATGGTCTTGTGCATGGCCAGGAGTTGGACTGAATAATCTTTGTGGGTCCCTTCCAACTCAGCCTATTCTGTGATTCTGAGATTCTGTGTAAAGTACAATATAGAACACTTTGAACTTCAAGCACTCTTAGTCCCGCATGTCTGTCATCCTAAAACCTCAGCCAAAGCAATTAACAAATAAACTGTTACCACAAGATGGATAATTTTAAATTATTCTTTATAAGTATTCTATCAATTGCCTATCAACAGTTACCACTGTATGACTCATTTTTTGTTTTAATGCAAATTGATACTGCATAACAATTAAAACAATGGTTTTAATGTTTCTTCACAAAATTGTGAGAGCAACATACAGGAATAAAATAGCAGTAGAAAGGAGTAGTGATATTTTTCCATTGAATAAACCAGTTTAGCTTCGTTCAGCTAATCCTTAAGATTTCTACCTCCAGATGTATTTCGTGAAATGTAGCATATTACATTTAAACACACACACACACAAAAATTCCATAAGAATAATCAGGTTCTGGAGCTGGATTCTTAGAGAGGTTCTGGACTTTTCAGCCTTGGATATACTCAAAACCTATCCAGACAAGGTCCTGAGCAACCCTCTAGATGACCTTGCCTCAAGCTGGGACACTGGACTAGAAGACCCTGTCAACCTCAGCCATTCCGTGATGTCATGTCTTTTCAAAATTACTCTGATGTGATTCATAGCACTGGGTGAAAACCAGTTGGTTGCTCTTTGAGTGGGATACATCTACTGTCACTTGAGCGTCAAGATATCAAAGTGAAAGCAAGTCACCAAGGTTCACTTCCTAGAGAGAAATGGGAAATTCATCATATCCTAAGATGATAGCAAATACTGCTTGTGTGAATAAACTTCAGAGGTGACTATTTCTCTTACTAATTCGAAAGTCTGATATGAAATAAAATGAGATCCAGCAATTCTAGATGAGTTTCAGCTATAAGTTAAAAAGAAACTTCATAGTCAACAATAAGTGAACCAAACCACAACTACCAAAATTCCAGATAAAACAAGATATTAAATATCCAAAGAAAAATTAAAATAATAATTAAAAATAAATCAAATGAGTGAAAACAAATAAAAATTAGTCACAAACACAAAATTTGTGTTTCTAATGTCTATATTCCAGATTGTCACTATTATTGGAGTTACAGGACATATTCTGTTGCATTGGAAGTACTAAGATGATTGAAATTATTTTATTTCATGATCTCAATACAAGGCTAATATTAATAACCAACACTATATTGCATTTTCTTGCATACAGTCTGCAGCTCATAACCTACCTTCTGTGGCACTAGCAGTCAAATTACACAGGTTTCTGAGGGGGCAACAAGACAGCTGGCTTAGAAGAAATATGTAGTTTCAGAAAATGGGAGAGGGTAACTTTTTTGAGAAGGAGGTGAAAAATTGGTGTGTGGAAGCAGGCTCTCCTCTATTCCAATACTCAGGTATACAGGAAGTGGGAAACACCTGGTGGATATAAGGCTAATGTTACTTCAGAGCCCCTCTCCCAAATTCTTGGTAGCTGTATATGCACAAAACTGGGTTCTAAAATGAACTTGCCCTTATATCACCTGTAGAGGTGTATAAGCTTTAGTTTTGTTTAAAGGAGATATAAACTTGTTGAACTGGTTATGCATAAACCACATGTAATTTCTCTCAATCTAGTGCAAACAAGAACTGAATGTATGACTTCAAAATGTGAACAAGAGTGAATCACTACTTCCTGCTGATATTTCTTGTCCGATAAAATTTGTTTTCCATGACCTAACCAAGAAGTTTTGTGTTTTTCCTGAACCATGCAATTACAGTTTCACTGTCCATAAGGCAAACAACATCTTATCCTACAAATGATCCCACTGCAATGGTGTTATTGTTGGGTTGTCCTGCACAGGGCCCGGACTGGGACTCGATGATTCTGGTGGGTTCCTTCCAACTCAGCATAATTTATGATTCAATGATTCTATTATCAGAACACAATGTTATCAGAATATTTATGTTGCAGTCTGTAGGTTTGATACACAGTTACTATTCAGTCCTGGGGGCTTTTTTTGATGCAAAATCACATCTAAGTGCAGATTTTATTTCATCCAAGAGTGGGCAGAAGACTGTTTCTGTTCAACTTGTCAGCCCATAAACCCAGAATTTATGCTCATTTTATGTTCATTATGGAACAACAAATGGTACCAGTTTTACCACAGAATTATAATAATATGGACAGAGACTGCTACACTCATGTTCTTCTGATGAAAAGTTTATGTCTCATTAACGACTCTAAATAAACAAACTGAGCTCCTACCATGTCAATAGTCACGTAGTTATGTGTTCTAATCTTGGGGTTTAAAATTTGCTACTGAGCACCTGCCTGTCTGTAAGCTGCCAACAGAACCCAGCCAGAAAAGACATTGCTGCCCAAGGAGAAGAGCAGGAAGGATGCAGATGACAGAAGATCTGGGTTTGTATCTACACTGACCATCTCAAATACACTTCCTCAAGCTACCAGCCGGTTTTGCCTCCACCCTTTCTGTATCAGAAATTATGAATTTCTTTGCTGTTGATTGTCAGGGCACGTTCCAGCTTCCCAGGGCTCAGCCCCTGTTATGGGTCTCCACCTCCCACAGCCCTTCCCTACTAGGAAACGGGCCCTGCCAACACACTTCTCCACATGCATTGCTCATGACCTGCTCACTTCTCCTGACTTATTTGTGGCCACTTGTGGCTATCCATGGCACCACTGCTACTTTGTGCCTGGATGACAAAGCACAAACAGAGCCAAGTTTGTCAGTGAAGAAAGAGAGGGAAAAAAACGTTAAATACATCCTCCATAATGACTTCGGCATACAGACCACCACTGTCCACCTGGAGAAGCATCTGGCCTCAAATATTCACATGAATAAAAAACCATTGTGAAAATAATGTGAAAATAACTACAAAGATGAGCAACCCAGGTGATGGACCCAAACAACCCTGGGAAGGCACAAGAAATATGCTCCATGGAGTAGTCCAGTGCCAGCATGGGAGCAGCTGACAGTGGCCAGCAGCTCACATCCCAGAGAACATCAGCCTCAAGAGCAGCCAGGCACTGGCAGGTGGCTGCTCTTTGCTGTAAGACCTGTTTGCACAAGGCATACTGAGCACACAGCCTCAGGTTCTCAAGCTCTGCCTCCTGACAGAACTGCTTTCTGTATCCACAGAGGAAGAGAGTATATTTAGATTGCCAAGATGTGTAACATGTTCATTACATAACCAAAGTTTTTTACCTCCTTGCACTCTGGGATTTATTTTACATACAGAAGTTTTGGAACAAGACTCATTTTTTAAATGGAATATCCAGTGAATATTTACAAGGAAAACACAACATTAAGCTAAACTTGTTGTCAAATGTTTTTAATGAGGCTACATAAACTACTCATGTTTTCAGAAAGGCAAACACCTCTGATGGTACACAGAATTTATAAACACTGGAAATGATCTGGAAATTCCAAACAGAAAGAAACATCCGCTTTGCAGGTGAAGACAAAAACTGTGGGTTTATGCATGTTTATAGCACCCTCTGCTGGAAACAAGAAGCATTACAACTCTCTGCAGCACATTTTGGGAACTCGAAAGATAGCAGAGATACGTTTTCCAGCCTTTTGAAACCTTTTATAAACAAAATCGATAAATAATTTTTAAAATATTATGAGCTTTTAAACACTCATACAAATCTTAATCAATAGAACAACCTCTTATTTAGATTAGGCTTTCTCAAGAAAACAATACACAGTATGAGTTCTTTCAAGCTAATCAGGGAGAATCACTTCCAGAGATACTGGGTTTCCATCTTATTCTACACATATATTAATTTCTAGTTCATAAGAATTAGGAAAAATAAAATTGGTATTTTTAGCATTCTATGTATTAGACTCCCTATCAGAATTCATCCCATTTTTTTGTTAAGATGAATGACTAACATCCCTCAGAAATACTGGTCAAAACTGCAAAGTGTCAAGGGGCCTTTAGTAAAATGTCAACTAAAATCATCAGAGATTTAGCTTTAAAAATTAGTACTCCTTTTATGCTTTAAAATATCAGAGCAAACTTGCCATCATTTCTTTTTCCATCTCACTGACTCATAAACCACTTCAGCTTTCATCACTAATCAGCAGGTCACTGAGAAAGTATTTTACATAGCAAGATTAGAAGGATGAATGTTTTTGAACTCTGACTGAATTTCCATTTAAGTGCCTAGCAAAGTTTTCTTTAAAAGAAATGGTGCATTACTTTTACTTTTTTTGTGGTGAATAGGCCCTACTTTATAAAGCATTCAAACTGTTGCCTTTTTGTTTTGGAAAAACATCATAACATAACTAAATATCACTAGACTCTTCTGAGCAACAGAAACTTAGAACATACTGTTAATTCTTGTTGAATTAGGAACTTGTTATATTTATGGCAAATAATAAATATCTGACAAATTTTAAATCTAGTTCAAGACTTGTTAGAGTGAAGGAAATAATTTCCTTTTTATTTGAGTTTATACCTGATCCAAAAAAACTGTTAAAGTTATTATATTGGTACATATAAATCTATTTACCCACAAGACACTGAGGAAAAGCAAAAACCATTTATTTTACTCACCTTCACATATTCCAGTTTGATGATGGGAATCACTTGAATTGAAAGAATGACTTTTATAACATCACTTGTCAGCCTTTAGGGTGAGATTTCAAATAAACTGAAGATAGCAGTTCTAGTGTTGTGGCCATAACTACACCCTGTGGTCCAGGATGTCCCTCCTATTGTTGTCTGAAAAATAATGAAGAAAATCTCTATCAGGATTTTCTAAAGGTATTAATTGCTGTTATTGAGGTGATCTAATAGCTCACCACTCCTCAGTACAAACACTGTGCTTGCTTTCTCAATAAACAGATAACTCAAAATTATTATTTTTAATTTTCCATGTGTTGTTTCTCTGCTGGCTTAGCAAAACTCGGCATCTCCGGGAACTTGGCAAGTACCAGGAATGGTGCAAGGGAAGAAGTGACAGCCTGTGCCTAGGAGTAGAGGAGAGGGCAGTAAGAAGGCTCTAGCAAAGGAACAAGCTGTTAGATCAGCCAAAACACGTTGTTAAACTCACCCTAACAGAGAATTGCCCATCAGCATACATTCACCTCCATGTTTATATTGCAAGGATTACACTGTAAGACCTATGAGAGGACAGATCAATCACAATATACATCCTACATGCTCACCTAATCCATTTGTAGGTCAGCAGGAAAAGGAAAAGGCACCAAGATTTACTTCATGTTATCAAGTACAGTTCTGTGACAAAAACCATGACAGAAACTAAAGAAGTAAGTGAGTGCTAAAATTCTTTTGGAAGTGGTCAGCAAAACTGCATTAACAGGAGCTGCAATATTAGAATTAATGAAAACTGAGTATGCAGAAATCCTGGGAGCTCTGGAGTTCCTAGAAAAGGTAGAACTGTGATTTTATTCAGTCAAGCTCAAGTCATTTAATCTTGGTTATGAATTCATCACCATAGGATGTACATGTCTGGAAAATTAAATGAAGGAGATATATTGTCTGTGGAAGGACTTGAAAAGAACTTAGCAGAGCTAACCTACTGAAAGTAGAAGTATTTGGAAAGGCTCATCTTTTTCAGTTATATAATAGGTATATAAGAAAAGTTACTCTACTGAAATGCCATCTAGGCTAGAGAACAGACCTATTACTTCTCTTAAATATTACAGTAAAGAATGTGTGTGGAAGCAACAATTATCTGTGAATCCCCATTGCTCTAGGTCCTGTACAAACACATCATGTACTTGAAGAACATGAAGCATTAATAAACAATATACTGCAAATTTGGGACAATGGAATGGTTTCCTTCATTTTACAGATAAGGAAATAAAGTTGGCAGTTTGAAAGATTGTTTTTGAGATGGCAAAACATGCCTGTGTCAAAGCTAGGATTATTACAATAAAATCATGAGAATCAGTAAAATTAATCTTAAAATGTAATTTATTACAAACACATTATACAGGCAGTTCCTTCTGCAACAGTACATTCTTTCTGGTTGCAGTTCTACCCTGAATAAGAATAAAGGAAGTATTCCTAATGAGCTCAATAGGATTTACATGTGTCTGCTGAAAAGTCCACCAGGAAAAACACATTTTTAATTTCACAGATTGCTAGAGAACAATTTTGTTGCCATGTATTGAAATTGCAGACTAAATAATGGATAAAGGCACAAGTATTTCTAAGACTGTTTGTCAAAAAAAAAGTCCTGTTCATAGGACTTTACAGTGGAGAATTGAGTTTTATTAAATTGATTAACAGGTGTGATGTTTCTAAAATAAGTGCCACAGTATATAATCTATCCTTTAAAATCATCAGATAGTGGACAGTGCATAAAAGTCAAAATTAATATATATCATTATGGTGTATTCCCCTGGCTCTTAGTGTTGGTATACTACCATAAATGCCAGTTAAAAATGTCTTGGAGAAATAGTTGCATAACACTTCAACTTTTACAGCTCAGAAGACAAAATATGACACTTTTCATCTTCTAAGATCTGAGACAATTCTTAGTCAAGACTTTTAGACTGGAGGCTCACAAGACTTCATCATATAATGAAACAGTGCCATTTGCTAGAGTAAGGATGTGCAAGGAAAAATTCTTTTAAAAGGACCCATTTTCAAAACATAATGTCTATAATTTGGAATTTGTGTCAATCTCCAACAGGTCCCTTTTTTTTTCTTATCCACATTTAAAAATTTAGACTAAACTGTAGCACACAGTTCCATGTGCGTTACAAAATCCATACATGCAAACCAAAGGAAATCCTGGAAAATAAAATAAGGTACTGTCAGAGCCAGTGAAAAGGGAAGAGGGAGGAAATTATTACTTATTTAACAGTAAAATCTTGTTGAAATAATAGGTACAAAACTGGATCATAAAAAGTTCTTAGAATGTTGGTGTTTAAAATGTGTAGGAAAGGCTGAGAATCAGGCTTTCATAGGTTTATAATGTCCTACATAGGAAGCAACTAATCCAAGTCATATTGTTTTTCCTCCATAGAAGTACTGATTAACTCTCAATTAGGATTGCAAGCCCCTCTAGGCTCTTTCAGTCCTGTTATTTAATCCTAAATGAAGTATGTCTTATCATTTCATTCTACCATGACCCTGGTCAAGGTTAGACAAGGGTCTAGCTATAAAAGAGCAGAAGGTAGCAAAAGGCATTATTTTTCCTTGACAGGCTAAGAAAGCAGTGATGTGCACAGAGGTAAAAATCCTTCACCGCAAATACATTTCCCCAAATATGTTCCATTTACTCACTAAGAGAATATTTTCATTCCTCAATAACATTTTAAAATGCTGGAACATTTCAGTAGACTTTTTCCGTCCTGTACTTTTTAAAGTTGAGATAAAAGCCAGGGTTTTATTTTTTTTTTATTTAAGTAAATCCTGTTTATGGGAAATCTATTTAAATTAATGCCACTCTCTTTTCAAATGTCTTTTAGAGTCAAAGAAGAAAGTGAGTCACATGGCAAAATTATCCTTCATGCTATTATCAGTGGAGATGAGTCAGACCTCCTACTGTTTGTTGATGTAGCTGTCTAGTGAACAGGGTAAAAAAAAAAAATCCCTACTCTGGGGAACTTATCAGATCACAATAGTTTGTAAGAAGAAGAACTACATAAAAATTGCTCCTTGGGAAATGTGTCAAAGTGCTGCAACCCCACTACATGCTTTCCTCTATTGCAATGAAAGTCTAAGCAAACCTTCTCCATTCACTTTTTTTTTTTTTTTCTGAATATTCATCCATTGGGTGCAAAATACATGTTTTTGGGTAGCACATAATAGGTGCACACCCAAAAATACACAAAGGTGGCACACCACCACAAGGTAAAATAAGGCCAATAAACTGCTAAATCGTTGCAACTCAAGAATACTGTCACTTTTTGCTAGAGGGAAAAAGTACAACACAAGGTATTTCAAAGACCCCTGGGCTAAATTGCCACTGAAAAAATGTGGGATTATGATCAAAGGTGTCGGATGGATTTTACCGGGGTACCTACTTGGTGTTAAACTACCTTGTCCAACCTTGCTGACTTGTGCAACCAAACAGAGAACACAGTAAAAATTGTTTTGTTCAAGTGTTGTCCAACATTACCAGGATAGTTTTAAAGTCTCTTAATTCAACACTAGGTTATACTGTCCATATTAACAATGAGGTAGGCTTGATAGGTGGACTTCAGTTCTCTTCATACCTAGTATAAGCTTCAATTACTTGATTAGACGTTAGTGAACAATTTATTTTTTTCCATACTCCTAGGTGACAAAGTTCTGTCAACAAGGAAAATGAAGAGAAGTAAGAGTGAGAGGCCATGCTAAGAAAAATATTTAAGATTAATATTTTGTGAAAGCACTTATTCTTTTTGAACAACTACATAGTTTAGAATCTTTATCTTAGGTGTCCTGACAGTCTTACTTTCATGAACAAGTGGGAAATGTTATCAGACTCAGAAAGCTGTGACCCAAACAGCCTTGTGAGTAAAGCAAAACTTTCTACAATCTGATATTTGAACACCAAATAGTTCATTAAATGAACTGGAAAAAAAAATATTTTGAAGTTAAACGGAAATTTAAAATTAATGGTGTTCATGGCAACTGGTGCCTGACTATCAGGTTCAAAAAACATCTCCTTTTATTGGGTCTGTGAGTGACAGAGGACTACAGCCATCCTTTTAGGGAGACTGGATTAAACTGTAACCCCTTGTCTTTTGTTTTCTTTCCTTCTTCAACCCTTATTTCTCAAGTAACCCAGATTTTACCTCCAGATTCACTCTTTGATCACCTATTTTATGAAGAGGGCTTGGAAGATCATAAAACCCCACCAGTGCACTTCTAATACTAGTCGCTTTGTGAATCGATATTGTTGAATCCCAGCCGTCCAATGGAGTTTTGTGAACATGAATGGTATTTTCCAAGGAAATGTCTATGT
>VXAU01005463.1:879260-949743 GCA_013399695.1 Formicarius rufipectus | reverse complement strand
CTACTGTTTTGTTGTTTGTTTTTTTTTTTTTTTTAATTTGTGCCCATCTGAAATGCTACGCTCTAATCAAAATTTCCACCTGTAGATTTGTTTTAAGAAATACATTACAGGTGCATAAAGATTCTAGCTAATGATAGGGATAATTGAACATGCCTATTGCTTGGTGAGTAGAAGAGCAAAATCAACACCTGCAGTCTTAGCTGGAAACAACCTGAACATAAATTCTGATGTTCCATCAGGAGCAAGAGAGGAGAATTGGCACATGGCCCTCAACATTGGTACCGTCAACATATGTTTCTACTACAGTGAACATCAAGCTCATTTAGAAAAAAGATTACATCTATCAAAATCAAACGGCCAGCTGAACATTTTTGTGTAAATGGCCTTTGGGACAGATCTTGGCCATTTAAATGTTACCAGTGAAATACCTATATTTGTTAAATAGATTGCATAGTTTGTCTATGTCAGCAGTTATCCTATTCCCTCCCTTACTGAAGACCAGAAATGGAAAAGGAAACATATAAGCCTGGGAGCAGCGCTGAGTTACAACATGAAGCTATGCTCCTTTTGGCTCACAGCAAGAGACATAATACAGATATTTTACGTAGCATTGGGCAGCACCGATGAGATCAAACCAGGGATTCTGCAGCAGAGAAGTACTGGGGTTTCTGAAGATCACTCTCCAGATGCCAGTGAAGTTCTCCAAAATTATTCCTTTTATCTTCTGCTTGTCTTCTTGGTGGTCCTCATCCAAATAAATAAAATGTTACCAGATCAGTTTCATAGGCTTTAATAGTTACATCTAGTGCTTAAGTTGAGCTTGTGCCTAAGTGTCTTTCTGAACTAGATCATAAGACTGTCCCCAGGGCAGATGAGCTGATTTTCTGTGAGCTCAGCCCTCGCCACCCCTCACTCCCCTGTGTCAATAGGGGTCAAAATTCAGGCAACACCAAGTCTGTTCTCTTTGCTTAAATGTTTCCCTCCCTGGAAGTGTTCAAAGACAGATGTGATGGAGCTCAGGGCAACACAACCCAATGGGTGGCCTTCCTGTCCACAGTGTAGGGGCTAGAAGGAGGTGATCTTTAAAATCCCTTGCAACCCAAAACATTCTATGATTCTATAAGACAAAATGTAACAGTATAGGCATCATCTATTTTAGGTATGAGTCAACATTTTTCCTTCAGATGGACAAGGTGATTTGACCTTTCTACATCAATCTACTTAGCTATATAGCACATGTACTGCTTTTTTGTACAAAGAATTTCAGAGTGGCTACATATAAAGACATCTTTGCTGTGCCATGATTTCAGAGGCTTGACTAGTTGTGCACAAATTGGAATCAAATCTCAGGAACATGAAATGGAATCCATACCTGCATCAGACAGAGGTTTTCATCTGGTGCAAAATAGGTGATTGATACAAACACACAATTTGCATTTGGAGAAAAATAAATCAAACAAAACTACAACTTTATCTCATGAAAAATTCATCTGCATTATAGTTTTAGAATGCCCTCCATATTTACTACAGCTAAACACAGTTTTCAGCAGCGTTAGAAACAGTAGTAGCGGTAAAGTCCCTATTAGACTTCAGAAATACTCTGAAATATCTTTCACGGGGTCATAACTCAGCTTGAGGAGTATGGTTTTTGTGCTACAGCATGTGTGTGAATAGAAAAATGGGATTTCCAACTACAGAACATATTGTTTTTGGTTTAAACTTTATCTGATCTCCTGCTTTCAGTGGGTTTTGGCTCCAGTTTTCTTTGATACTGTAGGAAAAGCAGTTAATTAAAAGACCTCTGAACTCAAATAGGTTTAAAGTATTTCATCAGAAGTCAATGACTAAGGCTTACTCCCGATCCTTAATCATCTGCATTTCCTGCTGAACGAAACAGGACACAGTGTGAATTCCAAAATAGATAAAGACTAATTTTTTACAGTTCTGGAAATGAATGTTTTCAATTATTGAGCAAAGACATAATAATTTACATATTTCTGATTTTTTATTTTGATATGCATGTCTCAAATGATTTTTCATATAGATAAGTTATTCACAAATGAAAAATGAGGGCCACTCAGTCACACTCAGTTCTCTTTAAGAGAGTTTAGTCATGCACATTAACATCTATGTATTCCTTGTCATTCACAGGCATTTAAGATAAAACCACTTCTATTTAGAATTCAAGGCTGGAAAACCCCTGCCTGTGCAGTCACTGCATTTTCCAATCAGCAATCATTATGAGGAGTTACCCTTTTCGTCCACGTTCCACTTTTGTTATACACATACACCCTGGTCACTCACTGTTCTGGTCAGAGATCTGGTGTAACACTTGCCATCTTTTTCAGATATCCATATAAAAAGTCCTAACTTCCAGTATCTACAATAAACTATATGGAGGTGCAGACTATTGTTAGGAGTCACTCTTCCTGAAAAGTCAGATAAGATCCTTGTTTATTTTAGAAATTACAAAAATGCTTACTTTTTTGGATTGAGCTCCTAAAAGAAACCAGTATGCACTTGTTTCTGGGTCATTGACCCAGTGGACAAAGAAGGGAAAGAGTAATGTTACGATAAAGCATTAAAAAATTGCCATTTGTCTTCAGGAAAACACCTAACCCAGAAATGGTAAAAACCACTGGTCTCTCAGCATTTCTACCCAAAAGGTCAACTGCATGTAAGACACTAACTGAGTAATCAGCACACCTTGGCATTTAAAAGAAGTAGCAGGAAAAGACCTCATTGTTATATTCCTCATAATGAAAGCATGAAAAGGCATTAGTCCAAAAATGATTACCACTAAGCTTTGCTGAACCACGATAGGTGCAGGGTTCAGCGTGTGGAGATTAAAGCCATGTGCAATCACTGCCTGGAGACTGCACGTCATTTCATATCAATTGGCATGATGAATCTTTTACATAAGGTGAATCACAGCCTAATTGTGAGTTTGATTGCATCTACTGTTGTTCTGCTCACACAACCTCCGCACACAGAGGCGAGCAGGGAACTAAGCTATTGTACAGAGTTAAAGGAAGAAAGAAAAGCTGTGTAGCATGAAATGGAAGTGACATCTCACAGGATATATATTACTAAAAGTTGCTGAGCAATTTAACAGCTATGTGTAATATATATATTGACAATATCAAAAAAGGCAATTAGAGGAGCATCTCTTCTACCAATAGAAGTACATCATTTCTGAAATCAGCAGCCAAGAAGCTCAGACTGGAAGCCTTTTTGCCAGAGAAGATGTATTTAAGACAATAAACTCTCCATTAACTGCAATGCAGGAAGAATGTAACTAACCCAGGATTCTCAGAAGAGCTGGCAGAAAAACTGCTGCTCTATGCTTCAAAGATATTTCTAAAGATAAGGTTCAGCCATGGATTTGTCATAAATCTTATTGCAAAATGAAGCAAAAATTGATCCTCTATGAAAATTATACAGCTTCTATTACCATAGGAGATGAGATATAAAAAATCTGTAAGGTATTTATTTCCCAACACCATTACAACTATTGTCTTCACTTCATAAAAATAAAATAGAATGTCAATTACTCAAGGAACTTGTTCTAGACATTATAGGAAATCTACAAAACAGCAATTGATGTTACCCAGATGGTCAGGAAGCAAATCAGTGCTCTAGTTACTTGATAGGTGCTGGATTCTAGCTCTTGCTTTCTTGTTAGGGAACCATCTGGATAGGGATGAGGGGTACAAGGCATTACAACATTCATTACAGAACTATCATATTTCTCAGTCTTGCAGGAAAAAGAGAGAATCATAGAATCAGAGAAACATTTAGCTTAGAAAAGACCTTTAAGATCATTATCTACCATCTAGGACTATAAAACACTTTGTAGGGGTCAAAAAGAAGTATCGTCATCACAACTGAAATGTAGCCACATTTCAGATTTTAGGCAGGAGGCTTCACATTAAAAGCAATTTAGGATTAGTTTTTGTATGACAGAGTAGCTGCAAATTCATTACGGTTATTACTGATTAGTTCAATTTTTTAGTTCTTAAACCTTGGAAAAACAGTGAAGAAATTACAGGGTTTGCCCAGTCAGTTGCCTTAGGATCTACATGACTTTTACTGTATATAATAAGGACTTGACTAAATTCTTTCCTATATTTATATGAAACCTCAAAATCTGTAGAAATCAAATTTGGGAATGACTGGAGAGGCAGCAAGACATTGTAGGGGAACAGTCAACAACAAATCTGCATAAGGTGGGCAAGGGGCATGTGCTGGAGACATGTCACCATAAATTTGTTTTTCCTTGAGAGAAATAAACAAGATTGAGCAATGGCATCAAAACCAATTTTCAAAGGGAAATGCTTCTGATTTGACTCCAAGAAGGAATTCTCTGGTCCCACAAGCACATTGGAGACCCTAAAATTGCTTGTTGGCCTCTAATTTTTAAAATACATTATATGTTTAAAGTACACTATACATTAGAGCCACAGACTTTTTTTATTATTATTTTTTTTTAATCTTGTAGGGTTTTTCTACAAGACAAGGCAACCAACTTTTTCTCTTAAAATCATTACAGCTAAAGACCAGGAAATCATTTAAAGTTTGGATTATGTGTAGGTGGTTGGTTAGGGGCTTATGTTGCATTCAGTTTGATTTTTGATGAATGTGTAAAGCATTTGAAATAGAAATAGATACAAGTCAAGGGTTGGCAGATCAGGTGATCTAAACCATAACTCCAGTGATGGAACTAGGATGTTTTAGCTCTGCTAGACTACTGTTCTGAGGATGCTGGAAATAAACTACCACTTGGTGCAGAAGTTTGCTATGCCAGCAATTTTTTTCTCTTACAAAGTTGATAGCTTAGCTCTAGCATAGGATAGCTCTAGGATAAGCTCTAAATGTTTACTAGGCAAATGAAGGTGTTTGCATTAAATTTGCATTTTTAAAAAAACTAAATGTAGCATCTTTCTGCTAGATGCCTCTGCTAGGCATATCTCTAGCCCATATTTGAAAGTTTTTGGTTTGCTGACAGTCATTCAGCACCTATTTTGCCTATAACATTTTCTGACACACTACAAGATATAATTTAATGAAATTAAATTGTGTAAATGTGAGTATGGAATTATCATTCCTCCTCAAGAATTCCTCTTAACAGCAAACAAAAACTAGCACATATCAGTTGACACTATAGCACACATTGGGAACTATTTGGCAAAAAAAATACTATATTTAACCATGTAGAACCCAAATATTTAGCACATGGAATGCACAAAATCTGACAGATATGTAGTTTCTGGACTCTTTTTTTCTGAGATTCATCAAAAAGAAGTTGATTACACTGAGATCATCCTTCTCAGTTATCCCACTCTGAGGACTACTTAAAACCAAGGAAAATGCATATAACAAAAAAAATCACAGTGTCTGGTGAATACAAAAAGCAAAGTTTGGTCATGTAGACAGAAGGAAGAAGACATTTTGGAATCAGGTGATAAGAATGCCATATGAATTTCTCCTTTCTTGATATCATAGATATCAAGCACCAGCTTGAATACTGCAATTTAGAGACACAAAAGGAATGTGGTTAAGGTAAAAAACATTGCTGCTAACGTGGTTTTCATCAGGTCAGCAGCACTTTTCCTCAATAATTTAATTTTCCCTATCTTGCAAGGATTTTGTATTGTGATGAGACCTGAAAACACATGCCTTTATCAGGAACAGGATAGGCTAACAAGTAGCATAACTGCACAGGTGTGCCAAAACTTCTGGAATGAAGAAAGCTTGGGTTTCTCTAAGGCAGTCTCCACTCTCTTCACATTATTGAAAAACTTTACTACAAATACCTCAGGGAATTATACAGGTGTACCCTTATCATACAGAAAGATCACTTCTATTAAAGGTAGTACTTGTAGATGCCATTTGACTTGTTTGGTATTGAAGAAAGATTCATAACTCCAGTTGTAAACAAGGGCACCCACTATTTAGTTCCCCAACACAAAAAGTACAATGAGATGCAAAGACAGGTCAGTAGCTCATTCCAGATGCCCAGGTAACAAATCATAGAACTGGACACATCTTAATAGAATCATAGAATTAACCGTGTTGGAAAAGATCTTTGAGATTATCAAGTCCAACCAGGGATCCATCCATCATGTTTACTAGACTATGGCACGAAGTGCCACATCCAGTCTCGCCTTGAAAAACTCCAAGGACAATGAAACAACCACCTCCCTGGGCAGCCTATTCCAATTCCTGACTACTATCAGTGTAACAAATTTCTTCCTAATATCCAACTTAAACCTCCCCTGGCACAGCTTAAGACTGTGCCCTCTTGTCCTGCTGCTGATCACCTGGGAGAACTGACCAACCTCCACCTGGCTACAACCTCCTTTAAGGTGGTTGTACAACGTGATAATGTCTCCCCTGTATCTCCTCTTCTCCAAGATAAACACTCCCAGCTCCCTCAGCCTCTCCTCATAGGACTTGTTCTCCGATTGCTTCACCTTCTCTGGACCCACTTCAAAACTTCAATGTCCTTCCTGAATTGAACCATTATCACTGGCATAAAAGCCATGGAGCTCCAGAGGGGCATCCAGTCAACACAGACAGGCTCATTACTACAAGTAGCATTAAATTAAACCATGGCATAAAGAGTCACACAATATCTCAAACTCTAACACATTGATTAGCTGATTACTTAAGCAAAATACTGCAGAGAGCTGTATGCACCAGTGTGTGTGCATTTAAAGTACTACACATGCACAGGTCACTCACATACAGCATTAAAGTCAATAAATTAAACATGAATCATTGGGCACGTTAAATGAATTGCAACCCATAATCATCTAAGTAGCAACAAGGCATTCATTTAACCTGACCTAGATGGATTATAAAAAGAGTTATTAAATATAACAGGAATACAAATTGCAAGTTAGAGTCCTTGGAACTCTTTTCTGGTTGAAGGGATTTTTATAAGAAGTCAGTAACTGAAGCTATGCATATGTCTGATATTTTGGGACCTCCTTCACTAGACACTGTTTTATTGGGGTAGTTTATATGCAAATCAGATAAACGTGAGAGTATAAATAATGCAGCCATGTGATGGTCTCCTCTGAAATCTTGTGCCTTGTCTGGGATAACAGGATGGTAGAATACAGAACAGTATTGATGGTGACTGTAGGGAACAGTCAGTTGAGTCAGGTATCTCCAGAATTAAACAGCAGACATATTTGGCTTAACTAAGTGAAGAGGAAAAGGTTTATCTGAACTTATTCTGGAATGTACAACAATTACTTTTATTTATTTTATCTTCTTATTTGAAATTATTTCATGGTTCAGAGACAAAAGGTTTAGTTCCTTCAGTTAAAAGATTTAGGGTAGAATTCATCTGACTAAATGCAGAGGCCTGTTCTTTATCTGAATCAGTCTCCATGTATAGTAAGCAAAAACTTAGTCATTATAGACCACAAAGTCTAAACCATAATTCCTCTAATTCTAAAACAGACATTTTAAATACATCTGATGGACTGAATCCTAAAAAGTTATCTTTCTCCACCATGAATATAAAGGGAGGTTCAGAAATAGCTGTGTGTTGCATGTGTCGAAGGAAGATGAGGTGATTCTTATTCCTAGAGTCTGCTCTTGGTTTTCCTGCTAACCTGCTGTATGGTTCTGGAAGTCTAAATGCCATAAAAAAAGAATCAATAAGGCTATTTTAGATATCATTACTCTATTGATGACCTCTATTGGGCAATATCTGTACCTTTGAGGCATTTATATTTACTTGCAATGACTCTCACTTTTCATCTTTTTGTACTTCTATTCTGCTGCTCATCATGTTTTGTATATACATTTGCATTTACAAACACAATATTTGTATACATTTATGCATTTGTATAGTCTTTAAACAATAATGTCCTACAGGATGTGACAGGACAGAACTTCAGTATCAAATGAACCTTGTTGTATAACACCATATAGGTAGTTAATAACAAATTTTTTAACTGTTGGCATCATCTGAGCTTAGAAAATTTTCCTTACTAGTTAATGTGAATAGGCAATGGGATTTAAAAACAAAACCCATCAAACTATTCCTCACAGTGTTATAAAAGAAAAATTCCATGCCTCAGTGTATATCTCCATCTGTACTTGGGAGATGACAGTGAAGATAAATTTCATGGGAAGGTTACCTGAGGATAACAGCAAAAATAATAATATGAAAAGCCTGCATAAACTTACTCTTTGAAGAGTACATTGTGAAGTGGATTGCTAAATTTATTTAAAAAAAACCCCACCCAGACCCATAGAGGAAAAACAGAGGTCATTTTAGGCTTACAGGATGTGGATAGTCACCTCACAAACAGGGACAGAGACAAGGTGTTTAATGCATTCTTTGTCTCTGTCTTCCACATACATCATGGACCAAGGGGGTCTCACTGTCCTCATTTTATGACTGAACCATAACATTTTTTCACAAAAGGTTAATTTTGTCACTAATTACTAGTTGGTAACTTTAATACTGCTCAGAAAAATTGAAAATTCAAGAGGCAGAATACCACTCAAAGCTGCAATTGATAATCTCAGACACCAGCCCAGAGGCAGCTTGCTCTGTGCCTTTGTCCTGGCCTCTCATGTTTTCCTAGTATCAGAATTCTGTAGAAATTTTGCATAACTGTTTGCCAACCTATGGTACCTCCCATGAAGTCTGGGAGCATAATGTGAGCCTAACATCGGTAATGGAACAGATTTTACTGCGAGTAAAATTTGAACAATTCCAAGTCAATCTAAATGATGTCCTAAATAAAACAACAAGAATAAAATCTGTTTTTAAGATCATATCTTAAAGAGATTAAGAAGTATTTATTTTTAATTCATTTGCAAGAAAGTAAAAAAATTTGTTTATTAAATTTAGGAGAGTTACCTGAAATCAGTTGTTGCAAATAGAAAAGGCAAAAGGACTGACTGAGGGTCACTGAAGGAGGACATCAGTAAATAGGTTATTTTTAATTTCTGTGACACATTACAAGAATACTTTTACTTATGTAAGTCCAATGAAAAGCCAAATTAATCTCAAGATCCCTGAATAAAAGAGAAAGGAGTTTTGTTACAGAGAAAATATGAGTGAGATACTCAGTCAATTTTTCAAAAACTGCGTGCTGTTTTGCATCACTGAAACAACTTACATTATTAATGATTTAGAATTCAAATATAAACATTTTAGTAGAATCACAGAGTCATTCCAATGCTCCTACGACAGATAAAGACATAGAGATGAGGTTGCTCAGAGCCTCATCCAAACTGGCCTTGAACATTTCCAGGGATGGAGCATCCACAGCTTGTCTGGGCAGCCTGTTCCAGTGCCTCACCACCCTCATAGTAAGCAGTTTTTCCCTAATGTCTAATCTAAATCTACCCTCTTTCAGTTTAAAGACATTTCTCCTACAAACCATGGGAAAACGTCTCCATCCATCTTTCTTATTAATCCCTTTAACATATAAAGGCTGAAATAAGGTCTCCCTGGAGCCTTCTGTTAGTTATTGCTAGAGAAGATTATAAAGTTATTCAGAAAGGTTACCAGAACCAAATGTGGTGGCAGAATATATGCTGTGACAGTAACTGTAATACTGCACATTTAAGGCAAGTATAACTTTGACCGTTTGAATGCATTGCAAATTATTACTTAACAGAGCCAGACATGGTAATGAGATATGTGCCACTGCATGACCTCATCCAAATTCAATGTCCATACAAGCAAATTAAACAATATTATGCAACAAAAAATGAAATAAAGTTTATTATACTGTCATTATAGTATGTCATTCTTTCACCAAATGTCTGGGATTTTACCAGGTGAATTCCTTCTATATCCCTAGCACTAATGCCTGAGGAATAAATACTTTTTGCATCACAAAGTTCCACAGCACAGCTTGTCAAACAGCTTGGTTACCAAATAACATCCCATTTAAGTCAATGTTAAAACTTTTATTACCCGAAGTAAATTACTGTAGGTCTCCAAAACAGCCTATACTGTAGTCACCCTCCATGGCAGGATATTACTCTGAGCTAAAATCTATGTTGCTGTGAAATTAGATTGGACTTATTGAAGCCGGATGGTTTAAAGCTATCTTGAGTGTCTTTTTATTACAGCATAGTCATCCTGAGTAGTACAGCTCACAGATTTAAACATCTAAATTTAGATGTTTACATGCAAGCTAAGATCCCATTACAATCAATACAGATCTAATCAGATAAATTTACTGAAACCTAGAGATCTATGCAATCAACCCTAAAATAGATAGTTACTTTGGGATAGTTATTTTAGGCTATCGATAGAATTTTTCTCAGCATAATACAAGCGAAGCACTGCCTTCCAGTGCAGTCTCAGGATCCTTACCTGGGTGATCCAGTACTATTACTCAGTTATCTAGGCTTTGAAATTTCAGTATTCATGCATTGAAATGCTACTCCCTTAAGTAATTCCCTTGATTTGATTATCATATAAGACCACTGGAAAGAATCAAGTACACAACAGTTATTCATTTCAATCTCAATTTGAAACCTCAGACGAAGCTTGTTTTATGCATAGGATATCAAGAGAAAGACAATCAGTGGGAAATATAACACTCTTTCCTGTTCAAAGATTAGTATCCACTAGGGGAGACATAGTCTCCTAAAATGTTTGGGGCATAAACCAAAGCCTGACATTTCAGACAATCCTTTACTGTCCTGGCTGTAGAACAGTTTGCAAATTCCACATTATTTGTGATTAAAATTTAACATTCTCTAATATTATATATATATTTTACAGTTTAAAACAATGTGTATTTTTCTTATCTAAATACACCAAAGATGAAGCTTCCATGAGCTCCCTGGACACCCTGTGCCTGTGCTCTGTCACACCCACAGTGGAAAAGTTTCCTGATATTCAGAGGGAAGCTCCTGAGTTTCAGTCGGTGCCCATTGCCTCTGCTCCTGCCTCTGGGCCTGGATTCTCACTCTCCTTAACATTCTGTCTTTATGCACATTAGTAAGATCTTCCCTGAGCCTTCCCTACTGAATGGAATTCTACTCAACATTAGCAACTAAAAGTTATTCTTATAGTCGAAAAAAGTCATCTCAATTACAAGTGCTTAGTTCCACTTTTCCCTGATGAGGTATTTTCACAGCAGAGGACAAGCTAAAAACCTGGAATGAGAAACTAAACAGGACATAGTGACTGAGTGCTTTATATAGGCTTGCAGCACTTAGGAATGGTAAATGCATGTCAATATCAATTTTGGAAGAAAATAATTTCAGTCCTATAAATTAAATGACTCTATAATAAGATCAGTTTAAGAGAAAACCAAGTTTGATAACAGCTGTGAAGTCTGCTGCAACCAAAAGACCAAAATCTATTTTCACTGAATAAGCAAGGGGATAAAAAAATCTTACTTTACTGGAGTTTCTTTCTATATATTACAAGAAAATCAATTAGAGAAGTGACAAGTAACCAAGTACGTATAAATCCAAAGGTGATTATCAGTTGAAGAGTTTCACCTAGTTAAGTCAAAATCACATTTCTTTGATTGCATTTACAGCAGTATATTGTGCACATGATTGCCTACCAACGATTCTGGTGGCAGAAGGATCAAGTCCTAATTTTCTTCACAGGGCTGCCAACAGGATGGCAATCGAGCCTTGTATCTTAGCATTGACTGAAAGACTATCCTCCCCACAGAGAAGGGTGTTTCACTTGCTATGCACAAATCATTTACAATGCATTTTAAACCACGACTATATATACATGATATATTTTATCTCCTTAATTCATTCCTCCAGATTCGCCTTGTTAGAAATCCTGGCAGCATTTTGCCTCCATCAGAGCAGGTGAAAAGCTCCAGCCATTCTATGCACCTGCATTAATGCTAAATCAGTTCTCATGAATTGTGCATGAGATCCAATACGTTATAGTCATTAACTCTGGCAAAGTAAAAAGGCTTCTTTAGACAAGACTTTCCTTTACCATGTCAAGCCAGGAATAAAAACTACAGAAGGTAGTGAGTCAGACCTTAAGATTTTTTTCCTTTAACTTTTACTAAAGGATGAACATGCTAAATTAGGAAACATCAATTGCAGGAGAAAGGAAGAAGAGATGAAACCGTGACATATAAGCATTACCTGTGATTAGTTTAATATATAAATTGCTTGGTTGCCCATGATCCGTAACAGTAACTGGAGTTTCAGAGTACATTTATATCCATTACAGGAAGAATAAGCCTCATAACCTACATTCATCCCCTCAGTCCACTAATTGTGTTTCTCCCTGAAAAATTTTAATGTTGCCATTAAATGGAGGAATCCATGAGTACAGGGCTGTTCTTCAGCACCATGAAGTGCTATAGCTCAGTGATGTGCTTCCCTCTAGTGTCCACAGACATCACACAGAACCTGTAAAACGCCTGGGTATGAACTGAGTTAGGTTAATTTTCAGTGGTGGCTCCAGGTGAAGGTAACAATATCAGTTTCATAGATTAAATTCGTCACACACCAAATTGCAATGTAACATTTTCTCCTTCTCATATCTCAGTTATTTCATAAAAATCTGTTATTCATCTCTTCTCTGTTTTTTAATATTTTTCTTCTTTTTTTTTTTTTTTAATTCTATTTTATTTTAGTGATACCAGACAGACAGGTGACATCTTTTATGGTCAGTTTGTGGACAAAATTTAGGATGTAGTTATAGATGCAACTAATATCATACACAATTTTACCTAGCACAGTTAAGTAGTCAGATTATCAAACAATCATTACAAAGAAAGCAGTGGACTGATTATAACCTCCCTTAATTGCATCTATTTCTAGGAAAATCTGTTTTGTTCTATTTCAAGGGAAAACCAAACAAAAACCCAAGCAAACAAACAAAAAAAGAAAACCCCCAAAAAACCAAACACAAAACCAAAAAAGCCTTGTATGAGCTATTGGATCAGCCTGGAACTTTGAGTCAGTTATACAACAGAATTACTTGCTCCATATTGGCACCTTGTTTTATCTGAATTTTAGTTGGAAGTTCCATGTACCACATTTTCCCATACTCATTTAAATCTTTTATTGAGCATCATACAACTCAGAGAGATATCTGTGTGTAGCATTTCAGCTATCATTCTCCAGAAAGCCTGCATAACTGAACCAGTCTGGAAACCCAGTTTACAGCAGCTCATAGGCCATTATATTGCTGACAGAGCAGTGTAATTGATCTGTGTATTTTATAATTGTTTTCTCAAATTGACTCATAATTAAATGCATTGTTGAAGTTCAGCAAGATGAAAAGAATTCTGAATCAGATCAACAAAGTCAAAGCAAATTATTACATTAACATTTTGCCTTTATAAAATAAAGATAGTCTGGAAATTAGTAATTTCTTCCCTAGCAGAAAATTTCAAATGTGTAAAATTATGATTTTAGTTGCAAAATTTGGCAAAATGTACTTACACACTTAAAGACAACAATATTCTCAGTAGCCATATATACTGTGACCTCTTTTATGATAATGATTATTTAGCTGCTCAGGAGGCTGAGATTCTTTAGATCATGGTGTTTCCTCATAGTTGCAGTCTACAGATGCCCAAGTTTATGATCAAAGTATTTGTTTGTGAGGAAGAGAGAGAGCATGTCTTTGAAATGCTGACTTGCCTTTAGGTAATACATTTCTGTCTTACTGGCCTTTCCTGTTTCTTTGTGTACTAGTCTGGGAATTTTATGAAGTCAGTATTTTCCTGTACTTGCTGAAATAGTGAAGTTTCAGAGTTTCATAAAACACAAATGCCAAATTGCACTGAAAAATGGCAAAAATGGATATATGAGGAAAAGAATTGTAAGTCCCAGATCAAGTAACTCAGTTTTATCTGCTCCAGGGCATGATGCAGTGAGAGATAGAGGGAATAAGATAAAAGAGAGTTTACAACTTTAGGAAAGATTTTGCTTCTTAATGATTCAACTGAGTTTTAGAAATACCACTTCAGGCTTAAGAGGATTCAGAACTGAATATTTGCAGGGCTAGTTCCAGTTTTTTTGTAAACATTATCTTTCTCTCTACAGCACAGTGAAAGGTGTGCTAGAGGAAGAGCTACAGAAAATCTACTGATCTTTTCTTATGGATTTTTTTTTGGGGGGGGGGATGGAGGAGGGAGGAGGTTGTATTTGGTTAGGGGTTTTTTAGCATCACTTGCTTCTGAAAAGTTGGTTTATGTGACTTACCATGTGGCAGTCTATCTGTCTATATGGCAGTCCTCTGATAATCACTTCAAGCAAAATTCAGATAATAAGGGAGAAGAGATCTAAAAGCTATGAAGAACTTGCAGGATTTACAAAAAGAAAAAAATTATGAGAAAAATCAGTGTCTTGAAAAGAGAGACAAATTGAATATCCTTATAGAAAATAAGACTACTATGCACAAGACACACAAGATCATGAGCTCAAAATATAACTTCAAATAATCCACATGTGAAACCAGAGCTAAACACAGGATGTATGCCCAGCCAGTGGCTAGACAGAAGCTATGTGGCAGAAACTGGCAGTACTTCAGAACACTGGCAAGAAAGTGAAAGGTGTCATAGAAGACCTGAGTAATTATGAAAAAAGTGCAAAAATTTTGCAAAAGATCATATTTCCTTAAATCAGCTGGTAAAGGAACAACTCATTAGTAGATTGCTATTTTTAGAGTAAGACTTAAAGGACGATCCAGTTTCTAGCGTCATTCAAACTGCTTTCTAGACTGAATGAGGATTTTTTTCCATATTCTTGTGAAAAAAATTTGGAGTGTATGAAACCAAGTCTCATGAAGTCTATAACACAAGACTAGATTCAACAGACATTACTTTTATTTTCCTTTGTATGGAGCTCTGAAATTTCCTTCCCCTAGCAGTCAAGGACAGGAGGAAGGCCAAAAAGTACAGTTCTTCTGAAAATAAAAAGAGCATAAGGAGAGAGGTCTCTGTGTGTGGGAAGGTTTAGGTCTTAACATGGGATGTAGAATCTGGGTTCAGTTTCCACATGACTTTGAATACACTGAAAATCTCTAGATACCTATTTACTTTAGAAAAGCAGATAGTTATACCCCTGCAATATCTATGAGGGGCTATGATTATCATACCCACCCCTAAAACCATAATAATAGCATTTTTCTCTATCACAGGAATTATGTACAAAACAAACCAAAAAAAATGTATGTTGATGATGATGAAGCAATCAGACACTGCTGTAATCAGTACCTTAAATTGTATTTGGGGTGGCTGATGTAGCCACTCCAAAGGCAAGCAACAAAGAACTGTGAAAGACACTCTCTGTAAAAAATTACTTTTAAAACTTCTGTTGGTTTCCCCAGGCAGGTGATCTGAGTCTCAATCTTACACTACACATACTTGCAAAGAGAGTCATCATAGCCCAGTGTTTAGTTGATGTGTCTGACTTTCTACGTCCCCGTTTCATTTCAGTAGCTGAAGTAGCCTAATTCCAGCTCTGCCAAACTGTCCTATCACCTCCAGAAAGCACCAGCTTTCATCTGTGGCCCTCTGACGCCAACTCAGCCAGAGGCTGCTTCAGAGCTGTGCACACAGTGAATGCCTGGAAAGCACCTGTGGGCTGGGTGGTCACCTGGCAGGATAAGGAGAACACTTACTTTTGTGCCTTCTATAGAATTCTTTTCCCACAGGGTGTTATTGGTGCTCTCTTATGTTTCTGAATTTCTAACCTTCAAGGTGGAAGTCAAAAGCCAGTAAGGGAAGGTCCTTGTAGCTCAGCAGCCCAAAGAATATATCACTGCCATAGTTAGTCTACAGGTTTGAACTGGATTTCCCAGGATGAGGGTTTACCAGTCTTTGTTTAAACTTGGTCTGTCTGGACTTTTCCTTCAGCTTGTTTAGGTGTAATGGCAATTTTCCTATGTGAAAGGGTTGCTATGCCAAATCAGTTCTATTTTTGCTTTTCTTTCTGTGGTAAACTACAGTTTTTCTATAGACAGAATAACAAATAATTCTCTGTATAGAGTGAAATATTTCCATTCTCAGCATTATGCTGCAGTGGTAGAACAGCTCAGGGAGGGTATGATAGCACTGGGGACAACAGATGCAGTATGGAGGAGTACAGGCATGGGGGTGGTAAGAAAGAGGCCACAGGGTAACACTGGAGACCTCAGGGATTTAGATGATTCTTCAGTAGTTGACTAAAGAAAAGAACTCATGGAGCTGGACAAACCTAGTTTCGGGTGTCACAAAGACAGCAAAGAAAAAGCAACTAATATCTGTAAAACAGTTTACTTATAACATTTGGATGCATTATGATGTTGCAGACATTAACAGAAAACAGCTCAAAGGGAACACAGAGTGAAGAAAAAAGAAAAACAAAATTGTCAACATGATATTTCCTTGGCAAAGGGGAAGAAACCCTACCATCAACATCACTCCTCCCAGCAAAGAACGTGGGGGTGTGGAACTTTTCTGCAACACCCTTCTCTCTGACTTGTGAGAAAAACTGGATCAATTGATCCAGGACTCAGAAGGGCAGTGCATGGGTGTGAATAACAATTTCAAACTACTGAGATTTATTTGCAGTAACACTATTTTTTCCTTTTTTATTCCTGCATTTATTAGATACAGCAATTCCTTTGATCATCCTGTTGCGATTTCAGTAATACCAACAATAAATTCTTGGCTCTACTTATAAGGTGTTTCCTTTTTGTCTTACAACATTATGAATTTAGCAGAGTGACAGACAAACAAGTGCAATGGTTACATAAACTCTCTTTCTTTGGATGCCAGGCTTAGAACTGAGATCCAATTGCAACAACAGGGTAGAATCCACTCCTTTCTATTTTTTTTTTCCTTTTTTGGGGGGGGGGGTTGGGGTTTTTGTTTTTGTGTGGGTTTTTTTTGGTCTTGACACAACTCTGTTACAAAAGTGTTTTGTCAAAAATTACAAGAGCTAAGCCTTCCTTTCATGGCATCAGTGTGGATACTTTCACACCAACAACCTAAATAGCAGCACTAATTCGGCAACGGACTAAGGGACTGGTGGGTTATTCTAATTTATTTAAAACTGAATTAAGGGAGATTTATTTCAAAGCATGAAAGAAACTGTTATACAAAAAGGATATTTGAGATTGGAACAGATTAGATGTGGAGGCTGCAGAAAAACTTTGTAATTTGAGCTTTTTAATTACCAGTTAGTCAGGCTACTATAAATGAATAGTTCAAATGGAATCAAGCAGAGGGATGGAACAGACATCCTCTTCAATCCTCTTCCTGCTGTATTTCCTAAGATAATTCTATAATTAATGCATTAACATTTATTTCCTAGTTCACACTGTTTCCATTGTTGTTGTGCCTCAGACTGAGGCTAGAAGTTTTTTTCATTTTGTGGCACAGAAAACAAAAGAACATGGAAAACTACAGTGCTGCTCACAGAAACCATCTCACTGAGTTAAAAGCAGCAGGTAATGCATCTGTGAATGCCTAAAACAACCAACTACTCCTGGATGTATAATTTCTTCATTTCATTTCATAGGACCTGATGGATGGTAGAATTTTTATGATTTCTTTGAGACACTGAGCATCCTTGTACTGATGAGACAGGGAATGAGTTTAGTTAGGGAGTTTATTCTGCAGTGCATGTATGGCTGACATGCACAGGGCAAGGTTATCTGGATTGGAAAGATAGTTGGTTCAGACAGGTGTTTAGTTACTGGCTATTCAATGTAAGAGATACAGTCAAGGAACAGGAAACACTATAAATTGAAGACAGACACAAACTGCAACCAGTGGCAGATAACCAAGACAACAGCAAGGATCAGAACTCTCAGTGCTTGATGGGCCATTCAGGACCCACCTGCTCAGACTGTGAAAGGGTCAGACAGCATTTTGTAACTGATACGAAAAGAAAGACCATGATCAGGATCTCATAGGAAAGACCAGATGTCCTACTTTAATAATATTTGAGGAGGCTCGTGGGACTGCATGAGACTCATTATGAGGGGATTGCAGGAATG
The DNA here is from genome assembly GCA_013399695.1 of Formicarius rufipectus. Taxonomy (NCBI): domain Eukaryota; kingdom Metazoa; phylum Chordata; class Aves; order Passeriformes; family Formicariidae; genus Formicarius; species Formicarius rufipectus. The sequence goes on along the minus strand of VXAU01005463.1, from coordinate 931,754 downwards.
TAAAGAGTTTACTACATGATACTTAGGGAAAAGGACAAAGGTAGTGGCAGAGACCAAGGTGGATTGAGGAGAAGTAGTCATGGAACAGTGAAGAGAAGGAGGGACTAAAAGTGGGCAGGTCACACGTAGGCAGGAGGCAGGTTAGGACTGTTGTGTGGCCAATCCTTGTACCTGGTATCTTCACTAACCTCTATTTCCACTATTTTCTGTACCAGCATGCTCTTGTGCTCTCTATTCTGTGTGTATGTGCAAGTGTATGTTTGTCTGGTGATGAAACTTCAGTTTGGACCACCTACCAGACATCAGGACAGACCCAAGGACTGAGCATTTGACAGGGTGAATGGAAGGCTTCTAGTAATGGATCCAGTATATTTAGCCTTTAACTGTACTGGTAAAATTCCAAATGGACTGGCAAAACCCAACAAAATGTCTGACCATCTTATAGGCCTCACATTAGTGTTTTGCTGCGTTGAACATAAGCACCAGTGCAATGAAAATACAGTACACAAAGCAGGTTGTACAGAGTACCTAAAATTACACATAAATTAAGAGGCAAATGTTATGCACTTCAGGTTTATGGCAATACCTGTAGTGTCTCCACAGGCTCTATTTAGATTTGATTTAAAAAGATTTGAGTAGTATAAGAAAATACTTAAAGATACTGAATAAAGCTATGGCAGCAGGTTGTTACCCAGACAACTTGACTAATCTGCAGTGCTAAATCTGAACATTGACTCTATTACAGCAGGGAGAGGTGTTACAAATATAAATTCTTAGGGCCTTCTTTCAAAATTGATAGTTAAAATGTAGGTTCTAGATTTCAAACATGAAAACAGGCAAATTAATACTGGTCTGACAGTAGGTGGATAAAGTAGTTTTTACATTTTATTCATAGACTACAGAATTAATATTTGAGATATGTTCTTGTAATAATTTATATTTCCCATATACAGCATCCTTGTTTTACAATTTTTTCTAAGACAAGGAAAAACCCTAAACACTTTTTTTTTTTTAATTTTAATAAATTACATGCTATTTTGAAGTTTAGTGCTTTAAATTTTATTTTTCATGTAGATTGAAAAAAGCCAAAAATTTCTGTGAGAACAAAATGCTCATCCAGGAACAAAAGACTTTTACAGACACAAAACACACATTATAAGGTATGAGGGGTCCCTCTGCTGGGATTTTATGTTATTCCAGTCCTGAGGTACAATGTACACAAAAGCTCACACTGCATAACTCAAATTATTTTTTAAGAACATGGAAAAAATTTAATATTTCTGCTAGTCTAATTGCAGTCATTTTGAAATCACTATAATGTGCACTAATAGGTGAGACAATAAACCTTGTCACAGACATTTCTGAGGAAAATCTGTCAGCCACATTCATGTACATCTAAGCTACTGTAAAGGCACCTAGATTTCAACAGCAGGGATGGTGACACAAGTTGTAATACCTGTAATACTTCTAAGCTACCATTTTCAAGGAATCCATGCTAGTTGAGCACTGATGATGTGCCAGTTGGAGATTTAGCGTTTAGTTCTTTAGAATGTTATAAAAACCTATAGAGAAAAACAGGCCTAGTTGCAAAGTCTCCTTTCAAACTTCTCAAAATATTAATCCTAGGTGGAATTAATGATGAACAATGCTGAACCAAACAGTTCTGAGAATAAAATGGAAGAAACTTTGGGAAGTATGAAATGGTTCAAATAGCAATTTCAACTGGAACATAAACATGTAAGAACAAGCAATTTTGAGAATAAAAATAATATCAAATAAACAAAGTAAGATAACGTGGGTGTATCAGGCTGCCCTGCCTACATGGAGGTAAAATAGGTCCAAAAATACCCTATTTGCAAAAGCTATCCATGAAGGGTGGGGAATAGGGATCACACTGCTGTTGGTGTTGAAGGATGTTGAAATCAGCCTAGCTTGCTGATCCCAAAGTTAGACATTTGAGAAGATCAGTGTTTCCTGATAGAAACTGGAACCAGTGAGGGTGAGGTAGAGAAAGTTCCTGATAAACGAACCATCTAGAGATAGCACTGATGACAGCTGGCCCAGTGACATGACTGATAGTTAATCACCTTATCCTATAAAAACCCAGGNTATATATATATACTGTGTGATAATTCTGATTAAGGTCTTCTAGTCTAATCATTATCACTATTAATTTAAATCAAATGTTTATTTTATTTATATGAATATATTTGGTTTTCCATCCTTAATCCTGCAGGATAAAGCTGTATAAAGGCTCAGTTATACCTATATAATACTTTAGACATAAACCATTGATTAAGTCTGGGGCTATTATTGACTTCAACTGCACCTAGATTTATCAGAAAGCCAAGGAGGTCCTTTCTGCAGCCCTTGAAATGCAACACAATAGGAGGGTTTCTCTAATAGACTTTGTGTGAAGCTCCTATTCTGTCTGCGACAATGGGTAAAGGGTAATTTGCACCAAAAATATTTTCTAAGTAGATTTATAAAAGGTTCTCCTGAATTAGTGCTACTCAAAGGACTGAAAACAGAAACAGAGACATATCCTGCCCATAATGCCATCAAACAGAGCAATTATGCTGGGAATCATGTCATAATGGAAGGCAAGGAAATGTAATAGAAAGAATAAACAAAAGTGNATAAGAAAATACTGTAAAGATACTGAATAAAGCTATGGCAGCAGGTTGTTACCCAGACAACTTGACTAATCTGCAGTGCTAAATCTGAACATTGACTCTATTACAGCAGGGAGAGGTGTTACAAATATAAATTCTTAGGGCCTTCTTTCAAAATTGATAGTTAAAATGTAGGTTCTAGATTTCAAACATGAAAACAGGCAAATTAATACTGGTCTGACAGTAGGTGGATAAAGTAGTTTTTACATTTTATTCATAGACTACAGAATTAATATTTGAGATATGTTCTTGTAATAATTTATATTTCCCATATACAGCATCCTTGTTTTACAATTTTTTCTAAGACAAGGAAAAACCCTAAACACTTTTTTTTTTTTAATTTTAATAAATTACATGCTATTTTGAAGTTTAGTGCTTTAAATTTTATTTTTCATGTAGATTGAAAAAAGCCAAAAATTTCTGTGAGAACAAAATGCTCATCCAGGAACAAAAGACTTTTACAGACACAAAACACACATTATAAGGTATGAGGGGTCCCTCTGCTGGGATTTTATGTTATTCCAGTCCTGAGGTACAATGTACACAAAAGCTCACACTGCATAACTCAAATTATTTTTTAAGAACATGGAAAAAATTTAATATTTCTGCTAGTCTAATTGCAGTCATTTTGAAATCACTATAATGTGCACTAATAGGTGAGACAATAAACCTTGTCACAGACATTTCTGAGGAAAATCTGTCAGCCACATTCATGTACATCTAAGCTACTGTAAAGGCACCTAGATTTCAACAGCAGGGATGGTGACACAAGTTGTAATACCTGTAATACTTCTAAGCTACCATTTTCAAGGAATCCATGCTAGTTGAGCACTGATGATGTGCCAGTTGGAGATTTAGCATTTAGTTCTTTAGAATGTTATAAAAACCTATAGAGAAAAACAGGCCTAGTTGCAAAGTCTCCTTTCAAACTTCTCAAAATATTAATCCTAGGTGGAATTAATGATGAACAATGCTGAACCAGACAGTTCTGAGAATAAAATGGAAGAAACTTTGGGAAGTATGAAATGGTTCAAATAGCAATTTCAACTGGAACATAAACATGTAAGAACAAGCAATTTTGAGAATAAAAATAATATCAAATAAACAAAGTAAGATAACGTGGGTGTATCAGGCTGCCCTGCCTACATGGAGGTAAAATAGGTCCAAAAATACCCTATTTGCAAAAGCTATCCATGAAGGGTGGAGAATAGGGATCACACTGCTGTTGGTGTTGAAGGATGTTGAAATCAGCCTAGCTTGCTGATCCCAAAGTTAGACATTTGAGAAGATCAGTGTTTCCTGATAGAAACTGGAACCAGTGAGGGTGAGGTAGAGAAAGTTCCTGATAAACGAACCATCTAGAGATAGCACTGATGACAGCTGGCCCAGTGACATGACTGATAGTTAATCACCTTATCCTATAAAAACCCAGGATCATTTTCAAATGGTTCTTCTAACACACCCCTTCTTGGTGTATGGAGATTACTCCCTTGAGCAAAGATGCCTCTCAAGGCTACTCCTCGAGGTTGAGCAAAAGTGACATCAATCTCTATTTAATAATTCTTTTTATAGATTTATCATAATTACTTCAATATGGCTTCAATAANATGTTTATTTTATTTATATGAATATATTTGGTTTTCCATCCTTAATCCTGCAGGATAAAGCTGTATAAAGGCTCAGTTATACCTATATAATACTTTAGACATAAACCATTGATTAAGTCTGGGGCTATTATTGACTTCAACTGCACCTAGATTTATCAGAAAGCCAAGGAGGTCCTTTCTGCAGTCCTTGAAATGCAACACAATAGGAGGGTTTCTCTAATAGACTTTGTGTGAAGCTCCTATTCTGTCTGCGACAATGGGTAAAGGGTAATTTGCACCAAAAATATTTTCTAAGTAGATTTATAAAAGGTTCTCCTGCATTAGTGCTACTCAAAGGACTGAAAACAGAAACAGAGACATATCCTGCCCATAATGCCATCAAACAGAGCAATTATGCTGGGAATCATGTCATAATGGAAGGCAAGGAAATGTAATAGAAAGAATAAACAAAAGTGGTCAGGTACATAAGATTACTTACGAAAAATAATTCAAGGAATTAATCAAACTAAGGACTCCAGAGGCCTGAGGATGGACATATCTTGTTTCTGTTAATGGTCGGGAACACACCACCAACAGGTCCAGAAAAGCTGAGAGGTGCCCAACAATGACAGCACATGTTGTGCAGCGTCTGAAACATGCAGGTGCAGCACAGAATCGACTGACTCCCTGCAGGGAGGGTTTGCTGCTGGCACTGATGGGTACCTGAAAGCACACATTGACCAGAAAAATGAAAAAAGTATACAATTGAACCAAAGAATCAAGGGGAATTCTCTAAAATGTTCTGTGTAAGTTTGAGTTCTTCCAGACTGTGACAGTTCCTGAAGTGTTTCTCTACAAAACCTTACTGATCTAGAGCAGGTCACATATTCCCAGTGACCTTTTGCTGCAATAGGAATGTCAGATTTCACCTCCAGGTTTCAACATACTTTGCTGAGTTTTTCCCTTTGTACAACAGCTTGAGTTTCAGTTTCCTCATTTTATAGTGTTGTTTCAGGGATAACCTGTTCTCCTTCAGAGACATTTTGTGGTTTTCTAAGTACTGTAACAAGTATGATGAAATATCTTACAAGGTCTCATTTCCTGTTGGATGTTGAATGTTTTATTCATTTTAGATTGCAAATTTTTTTTGCAAGAGCGATAGTGGAAAGAAGAGATGAACAGAAAACCTGCTGGATGCAAATGAAAAGCCCTCACTTAAAATCTGGACTTAACACTGTAATTCAGTATCACTTTAATGACTTTTTACAGGGTTAATATGTCATGGTTCATGTGGGGAATAGGGTGACAAAGACCTTTAGAAAATGTCATTTAAGCAGTCTGTAGTTTAAAAAAAAAAAATTAAAAAAATTGCCTGGTTTCTAATAATCAAGAAAATGTCCTGAATTCCCTTTTTACTTTTCAGTCTAGGGCAGCTAGAGAAAAGATTTCTATTTATTTTTGATTCTTTGTAATGCAAAAATAGCACAGAGAAGTCTTTAGGTCAGTTCATACTACACCTAGAGTGCTTAGTGTAGGAGTAGTTTAGAGAAGAAGAAACCTTATTTCCTGGCGCATTTCACAAAAGTACCAAAAGGAACATACTGCAGAAACAGTCTTGGCTGTTGGCTGAGCAGTTCTTATCTGGACTATTATCACTCTACCTGCTGAGGTTTATTGCAAGTTACTTCTTTTCCTACATATATATGAGAAAGACTATTCCATATTATGATCTGCTTCAATTTATTACTCAGAATATATTCTTTATTAGACACATTAGACACAGAAATATTCCTATATTTATTTAAAAAAACCCCACAAAACCAAAACCAAACAAAACAACACAAAACAAACAAACAAACAAAATAAACCACCCCCTAAAGGATAGAGAAAACTAAGTTTTAAGTATTTCTTTAGGAAATAATATATTTGATCTTTCCTATAGGTTAGTTGTTACATAAAGAATTTACAGCTGTATGGGACAGGGTGTTGGTATGTCTTCCCAGACAGAGAAAGAAAATCTTCAGATCTGCTCTTCTAGGGTTACAAATATCAAGAGCAGGAGACAGCCTCTGCCAGAATAAATCATCCCCACACATGGGCCCTGCTAGGGTTACTGCAACAATACGGCAAACAAAGGCAGTTTTGAGGCATGCTGGGTACTCAGCTGGCCTTTAATACCATTTTGGCTTCTGTAAATACATTTTTTTTTCGAATGGAAAAAGAGCACTGAAGCAGGAAGGGAAATGGTGTTGCCTCATCCCAACACAGTTTCACTTCTTGTCCCAACACAGCTAGGGCATGCACTGAGAGGTAATAGCAAATAATTACTCAAATAATTACCTAGGAGAATCAAGAGCACAACTTCCATGGAAAATGTATCCTCTTGAAGTACAGAATAGCCTTTGTAAATACTAAAGCTTTTGCTTGTAAATTCAGTCTTGTAATCCTAGTGAATCTGAGGACCTTTAATGAAACACATAGTGCACTATTATGTTTTAGTTATAAGAATATCCCAGACAGGTGAGATTCAAACCCTAATTCTCTAGATTTGAATATAAAAGAAAATTATTGCCTGGCTGAAACTATTGCCCACTTGCCTGGAATGCATATTCCACATTTAACATCTTCAGAGAAGGGAAAACAGCTGTTACACAATAGGATATAAAACTTAGAGTAAATATTGGGAGCTGCAAGATGAAACAAGTATGAAGATGAATCATCAGGGATATTTAGCTGAGCCTTTGTAGTCATATTCCCATTCACCCAGAGCACTCAAATGGCAAAAAACACAATGTAATAGTTTCAGACTGTGGTAAGTTGCATTGAAAGTTAAAATATTTGACCTTATATTCTGTAGCTCTGTCTGATCACACTGTTGGGCTTGTAGATTCTCAGACCTTTTACTAAAGCCTCTTTCTCCATGCTTTTGTAACTCATTCAATTAATTTTAATATTGTAGCAAGGCTTTTGACATGGTGTTCCAGGGCAGCCTTTAATCAAACTGGTGAAATATGGTTTCAACACATGGGCTGCAAGGGGGAAATTGCCCGGGCAGGGAATGGGTTGCAATCAACAGGATAAAGCGTAATTGATAGTGAATTCCCAAAAGTATTCCTCCAGAGTCATTGGATCATAGAATTATAGAATTGTTTTTGTTGAAAAAGTGTGGAACCAGTGTGGAACCTGCTCCCTCAGTCCAGATTTTATGGCTGAAGGGAAGGTGCCTATGCTGGGGCCAGTACTTTCAATGTGTTTTTTAATGACCTGAACAAGGGAAATTAATACAGTCATATTAGATTTGCAGAGACTATCAGATTGGAGGGAAGAGGTCAGTACAGGACAGTGGAGAAATTCAATTCAGAGGGATTTCAATGTACTAAGGGTGTGGACTGATACCATGTTTAACACAGGCAAATGGAAAATCCTGTACTTGGGATGGAATAGACCCACTCAACTGCACCCTCTGAGTGTTTCCAGCTAGAAAGCAGCTTTGAAAAATGAACCTGTGGTCCCAGGGGTACGAAAATAAATCAACATTACATCCTTCCAGTGGTGAACGTACTGATCTCTATTAGCAAGGACTGGCAAGCAGGTCCAGTGAAATGATTATTCTTTTCTATTCAGCACTTGCGAAAACTCACCTGGAGTACCATGTCCAGCTTCAGCTTCCCAGCAAAAACAAACAAACAAAAAGATATTGTCAATACTGGAGTAAGTTCACCAAAATGGTCACCAAGATGATTAGGGGGTTTGGAGCACAAGATGAGTAGAAGCTGAGGGAACAGGGTTTGTAAGCCTGAAAGACTGAAATATAAAGGGAAATCTACAACTGCTTAAAAAGAGGGTATAGAGAAGACAGATCCAGACTCCTTTAAGAGGTGCAGAGTGATAGGATGACTGGCAGTGGACACATATTGCAATAAAGGAAATTTTTACAACTATGAAAAAAACATTTACAATGAGAGTAATCAAAAGAAAAAGGATGTCTGGAGATACTGTATCTTTTCACACTGGATGTTCAAATCTCAGTTGGGCACATCACTGTGAAACCTGCCCTAAGTCTGGCCCCACTTTGTGCAGGGAGTTGGACCAGATAAGTTTCAGAGGTCTTTTCTCATCTATTTTATTCTTTTATGAAGGCAGGTTCCTCTATAGGCAAATTTATTCTATCTGTTCCAGGCCAAAGTGACTTACCTTAAGTCCCTCTCTCCTCATTGCTTAACATTATAGAAAATGTATAATTATATAAATTCTATCTTATAGATGGTAAATATTATACAAAATAAATTCAACCTTTATTATTTTTCATCCAGGAAATTTATCATTAAAACAAACAAACAAACTCCTCTCCACCCCAAAGAAAACCCCAAAACAAACAAACAAAAACTCCCACACTTCACCCTACACAACTGATTTGTTTGTTATTTAAGAGAAAATGAAGTAGAAATAATTCTATAAAAATATACTTTTGTGTATACAAAATTCATTTTAGATATACAAATCCACAGGCCAATAAAAATCACAAACTGTACTCTTCAGACTGTATACCAGAAATTATAAATATATTAGAGAACCACTCAACAATGATTTCTTTAAACACTTGACCTTTGGAATAGATCTATTAGAAGATGGCTTTGGCTAAAAACCTCAAACACTTGCCAGATGAGATCGATAAGAGAAAATGATGCTGATCAATTTGAGAATAATAGATTTATTTTAACTGTTAGGGTGATAATTTTTTTTGAGAAACTAAATAAAATACTTCAAGCAAACTTAGGGAGGTTGGATCCTAGCCCAAAGCTACAATTTAAGCTGTTAGACATCTTTGCATGAGCTACTCAATGTGAAATGATTTTATATTGATAAACAACTAGTTCTTTCAAGAGAACTACACTGAAACAGTGTCTAAGAGCCAAGAAATCACATTCTAGAGTTGCCTATTTACCTTCATTGATTGTTAGAACAACCTCAAACTACTAACTCAGAGTAAGAGCATATCAGTGTGTTCCTAAGGTAAATGTCAGACCATGAGTGGGGACAGTGCTTTCATCTGCAACCAGAAGATGCAACGCAGGATCACAGCTGAATCCTTCTACTGAGAGTAATCAGGAATAACTCCTTATAGTGTAGATCTCCACTCCTCAGAACCAACTGTTTGGGTTCTACAGACTCATTCCTATTGCTTGCATTTTTTGCTTTACAAAGAATTTGAAAAGTAACCTTCCTGTGACAGACAATGCAGACAACTATGATCTTCTCTGATTCTTATGTTCTTCAGTGAGATTCCGCTTGTAGGCATGATAATAATTCTAACTGAGTAGTGATTAAGCCTCACTTCAGGGAAAGCCAGGTCTACCAGACCTGAAACAGTTTCAAAAGTTGCATACTCTTGCTACACAATTCAGATGAAAGTGAATGATAAATAAAATGATTGCATCAAAATAATTTTATCTACTGGAAATCTCACAGACAGATCACTGGGAACAGATGGCATAACTCACTGGTGATGGACTTAATAATTGATTTCCAGCTGACTATATTGCATGTTTGTATTTGAATTATTTCTTATATTTTTGTTGCTGCTTACTTCATTTTTTCAATATTTATTCAGGTTGTGGTGTTCCTTTTACCCTCACTGTATCATTAATTTGTACAATAAAACAAAATAACTCCACTTAGGAAAGACGTAATAAGTTGTGCCAGGTGACATATGTGCATGACATAACTTAAAAATGTACATTTTGCTACTTCTAATATCCAGTGGAAAATACACTCTGCAATAGTGCTAGACATTATAGGAGTTTTTCTGTCAAAATACGTAGACCAGTCCAAGCTCCTGTGTCTTATAGTAAAAACTTAAACGACTTACATTTTCCACTCAGTTATATACCAGGAATATGAAAAATAGCCATCAATTCCAACTTGTAAGATCTCCCAAGGTCTGCAAGTTACAAACACATCAGTCCCACATGAAAGACAACATTTTGGAAGGCAGCATTGAAAACAAGTTCAAGATGATCAGTAGAAGTTATGACTACCTTGTAAGACCACTCCTTGTCGCTATTGAAAACATATTCTCTGGGGTCTTGAGACCAAATTAGGCAGCTGGCCTAAGGGTTACAGGCTTTTTTCCAGGCCACAAAGCCCAGTCCTACTTACTGAACTTAGCATACAGCAAGGAAATTTGACCTTAGAAGGAATACTGGACAACAGAAGGATTTTTTTCTTTTTTCACAGAAAGGATGATTAGAAATTGGAATGGACTACTCAGGGAGGTGGAGGAGTCACCATCCCTGGAGGTGTTTAAGACTGGACATGGCATTTAGTGCCATAGTCTGGTTGACAAGGTGGTGTTCAGTCAAAGGTTGAATTTCACTATCTCAGAGGTCTTTCCAACCTAAATGATTGTGTGATTCTGTGAAATGGTGAGGGCTACACTGGAAGGAAAGGAAAGTAAATGTATCAGTATCAGACTTTCTCTCAACATAGAGTCATAGAGTGTGGACTGGCTGTGAAATTCCCCAAATATTGCTGTTAAGTCAGGGTCAGAGATGTTCCATTTAGTTCCAGGAAATCCACTAATGAAATTCTGTGACTTAAAAAAATAATCAACCCAACCCCACACTGGCAGGAATGGGCAGGAAACAATTATCCATTTCATGAAATGGAACTATTAAACAAAACAAAAACCAAGATGGGCATTAAAAAAATTCTGCAAATTATTGCAAAGTGAGGTGTCTAACTTGTAGGAAGGGTGGAGAGTATTTTCCAGCAGCTGATTAAAGTGAAACCATTCGGTGTTACACTGAACAAGAAAAGTGAAAGCTAGAAAGTGAACATCATGATTTTGAACAGTGAAAAATAACATCCATTGGGCAACTGGAAAAATCTAAAGCTTAAGACATTAGAAATTTGGGTATATAAAATAGGAAAATTGCATGTAACTATCCATGTCACAACCCTGACACTGTGTTCAACGCCCACAGTAAAATGGACTAAATATTTATTACACAGACATAAATTTTTCTACTCAGAAGTGTTTTAAAAATGGTAACCTTTCAAGTTTGTTTGCTGGTTTTCTTTTATCAACAAGTTACAACTCAACAATTTTTAAGGTCTCATTTTCTGCTGCAATTCAAAAAAACCCAGTCACTATAAAATTGCCATTCTCTGCCATTCTCAGATGGTCCAGAAAATTACTTATTTTTTCCTGTACAGTAAGTCAACAGTGCCATTAATATTTGTATGGATGGATATATATCCATATATATACACCTCAATTTAGAATATCTTGCAATTATATATTCACCATTTAAAATATATTCCTGAAATTGGTTAACAGCAAAACCAAAAATAAACATATATATTTCTTTGATTATGAGATGGGTAAATCTGCCACATTATGCTGTGAAATATTCTCATATTTGGGGAAAATTGTACCTGTAGCTAACTATGAAAATCAATAAAAAAAAATGAAACAAAGCTTCAAAAATCTAATAATTAAATATTTCAAATACCACTTCTAAAAAAATGAACAATTTAGTGCTAAAAATTTACACTAATTGAAAACATATTTTTTATATATTTCTATTTAGAAATAAAAGTTTCATAGATTCAAGTTTCTAGGTTTTGTGAAAAGTCAGATATAGGTTTCTAAGACTGGACTGCATAAAATGTCTTTGCAATGATGATGCATCTGTTTAAAAAAAAGAAAAAAGAAAAAAAAAAAAAAAAAGAACCAAAGCTGTAATTGTTACTGCAAGTCAGGACAGAGCCCTTTCTTACTGAAAATCTAAATGACTGACTGACTTATACATCTCTTCTAAATGTCCATTTCTGGGAACTGAAAATAACTGCCTTCATTCTCTCTACATCTCCAGTTTCCATTCATTTTGTGCTGAAACTAAGCCGTACTAAAGCAAACTTCAGAGTGCTTTCAGGTTTATTCACTGGCCTTTTCCTAAATATGACTTGCCATGAATTTTTAAAGAAATGAGTAGTCTTAAGTTTTCTCAAAAACCAAAATGAAATTCCTTAGTCTCCGAAGGCTTCCAATTTCATGGTATAGAAGTAAAAATGAGGTGTTTGGTTTTCTACCACACACTCAGCTACTTTGTAAAATCTACAGATATAAATGGGAAACTGAAGCAGAAGTCATTGTAACCAAAACCATCTCAGATGTTACTTTGTTATAGATTTTAAAATCCTCATTTCTGGAGATGTACTTGAGAACCAAGGACACTAAATTTTATCTGGAAAAAAACCCTCAATAAGCAGTCAAGGCAGGCACAAGACTTTAACTAAACACAGCAGTTAGCACAAGCAGTATGGTTATTATGTTCATTCCTAGTTGGCCATCATCATCATCATCATCATCATCATCATCATCATCATCATCATCACCATCATGGTTACACTTCAGGAACGAAGATTTGGGAGGGTTTTACCCACGCTTGTTACAAGCGCTGATGGCTGATCCCTCAAGCCTGCACAGTGGATTTTTTAGGTGAGGCACAGTGTGCGCGGAACTGGCCCCACCCTTTACCCCTGAGGTTCATCTGCCAGGGCCTAGCAAGCTTGGACGGTGGCAGCGAGGTCCTCAGGATGTAGGTTTGGTTAGAGTATCCTTCTCTTAGATGGATGGCCTTACAGGGCTAAGCGAGCTCCATCTGCCCGGGTTTGGAGTTAGAGTTGTCCTTCTCCTAGGATGGTTGCCGAGCGGCTGACGAGCCCATCCTGCCCGAGGACACACTTTGTCTGACCCTTCAGTTGAGACCTGACCTGAGTGGGAGACCCTGCTGGAGGCATAAACCACCACCAGCACAGCTCACAACCTCGTAAGGGCACACAAGCTTGTCTCCCACGACAAGGGGGTGTCCGTGGAGAAGTCCTAGTTGGTACAAGGTATCTTAATCTCCAGGTTATACTCTATTCCAAACATCCCCCATCATTGGACATTATCCACGTTTCTGTCTATTCCTCTGCACATATGCCTTTTTTTTTTTCTTTTTTTGGAACAGAGGCATCAGTTTAACATAATGGTCATCGGTTCTGCTTGGATGAAGGTGCAGTTCTGTCACAGCCTGTCCAACAGTTTACTCCAGGTCAAGTTCTCTGAACATCCCTACTGTCTAGCCATCACAGGTCCTGGGTTGGTCTGCTAAGGGGGAATGTCCAGGAAGGCTGAGCCGTTCCAGCATCTGGAGCAAAAGGAAGCCCATAAACAATGCTGATAGCACCTGACAGAGGACACTGCCTTAAGTCTTCTAATTCACCAACTCACATCTTCCAATCTAACCCACATCCCCCAGGGATATGTGATGACCTAACCCAGCACACCACCTGCCAGTCTCATTGTCCCATGCCCTACATACAACATGCCTCTGCAGGGCCTTCTCTGCATGGGCACACAGTATCTCATTTAACAAAACCACAGCGAAGGAGAGATGTCAATTAACACGAACACGTCAGCCAGCCAGCACCCAACACAGAACACATAACAAACTTTCACACTGCTCTCCACGTGGACGTGATAGTCTAAGAACATGTCCATGACCAAATGCCAACACAATACAGAGCTACCAGTGATGAGGGAGAGAAGATGTAAAAGACAACAGTGCCTGCCTATGTAGGCCTTTATGTTTTTATCCAACACTGTAAAGGAAAATAATTGGTCTTTCCCAAAATATCTGCCATTATATTTAATCACTGAATCATAGAATTGTTCAGATGGGAAGGGAATCTCTGGAGAACACCTGGCCAGTAAGCAGTAGACATTACCCATCTCAAAAAAGAACCAAAAACTTTCCTTTTCAGCTCAGTCTCTCAGTGTACTCAGTGTTTCAGACCTGATTTATGGCAGATGAATTTTCAAGGTACTCTTTCTGGAACCTTTATGCCCAACTCAGGAGTCCAGACACCAGATGAGGAAACATGTAAAGATGGCAAGTATGATGAGGCTTAAGAAGATCTCAGAGATTTGAAAATTGGCAGTTTTGTTATTATTAGGTTTTCTTCCTGTTTTGCTTCTGTTTCCACTATTTTATTTGCAATTCTAATCTTTCATTAATTCTTTCATGAAGGAGGAATTTCATCTGTCAATCACAAAACACAAGGTTTTCTGAGAAGAATTGAGTGGGTTTCCACCATTTTGATACTCCTGTATATTAGTAAAGATTTTTTTAATCTATCTTGTCAAAACTGTCAGTCATTTATGCTTTCAGCATAGAAGTACATTGTTTTTAAGTGCACTTACCTTTAAATAAGTGAGAAATATTATGGAAATTATGGGAATTAAACAGCTAACTTAACAGGATCTTAATTTTAAATTTTGAATTATGAACTGTCACACTTTACTGAATTGATGAACAGTATAGCTAATCAACAGATTTTACAGAAACATTTTTTATTTTCTGACATAATTGAGTAAATTAATAAAAATTAATGCTACCAAGGCTCACATTCATGTATGTAGAAACAGAGTAAGTTTAGATGAAGTTTTAACAAAACATGAGAGGTTAATGCAATGTTATAAGACACATGGCTATGATTTTAAAAATAACTGATAATTTTTTCATTATTGTTTTGAATATTAAAAGCATGATTTTCAGACACTGAGTAATCAGTATTTCCAAGAAGCCAGGTCTTTCAATAGTGCCTTGATCTGGATGCCAAAATAATGACAACTATAACACTTCCTATTACAATATTGGTAAAAGATTATGTAAACCACAAAGATCTTTCAAACATGAATTCAGGAATATTTGTCACATAAAGATAGGTCATTGCACTGTACATTGAAAATTGTACACTGAAAGAACTGAGTAAGAATTTTAAAACAGATGTATAAACTTCAGGAATAGAAAATAGTGATTATTAAATGCTATGTAAGGAAATTACACCAAAAGTGGCAATGATTAACCATTCTCAAACGTGGTTCAGGCCCCACATAAATGTTTAGCCAGTCCAATTGTTTGTACAAGTGTAATCATTTTAGTTAGGCTGTGACGTGGTTGTGAGAACATCTAAAAAAGAAGCAGCTTTTTTTTTACTGACGTTTTCTGATTTTTGGATCACAATTCAATCTGGCTGAGTTAAAACTTTCTGAAGAATGTTTACTCTGGCTCACATCTTATGAAAAAAACATGTAGAAACTTCTAACCACCAAATGCAGCCTCCAGCTCTGGCACACATTGGATTGCATTATATTTGTCATCAATTTATAAATTTATATGTTAATACAAAAAATAATTTTTCACTACTCCAATTAGAAAACTGTTTCAGAATCTAAGAAGTTAGGAACTTCAGAGTGACAATTAAATACTGGTATATTTAAAATGGTCCCTCTGTAGTAGAATATCTCTCAAAACAGCTGTGCTAAGTATCCTGGAAGGCAATACTGGTGAAATTAGGAGGCCATCAATCCTCTGAACTATTTCTTGAAATGCAGGGAGGTTCCTTCAGCATCCTACAAATATGAAGGTATGAGATCTCTGGAGTGATGTTTTCAGGACATGTTATTAATAATTGTCACTCGCCATAACCTACCCCTACCACCTAGTTATACCACACACTCAGAGGTTCAGAATTCAAAGAATGCCTTACATTCAAAACAAAACATTGGTATGTGTCGGAACATGCATGTTGCAGGGGTTTTTGATCCAAATTTAATCACACTTTTCTTCTAAAATGTAACATACTAAAACAAGACAACACTTGCAGTCAAAAAAAAAGAAACTAAAACACCATAATGATGCTAGATTATTAAGTCATCACTGATCTTCTACATACACACTGTACTCTCAAATGTCTAATGACATAATAGTCACAGATACTACAACCTGTTACAGAATTTCATCGAAGTTAAAAACTGAGACAATTAAATAGTGGGGTTTTTTTAAGCAACATTAATTTATTACTTGTGAAACATCAGATACCTACAGCAGTCACTGGTATTCTCTCCTTTTCCTGGTAAATATTTTAGTTTTTGATTTTTCACTCTAAGATAAAATTAATTTGCAGGACAACTGCCTTGTGGAAATCAAAAAATGTAAATCCTGTAAACAAGGTTTTCATCATGCTGCAGCCTTCTCCACTAAGTATGGTATGAATGCTTGAATTATCATAGGAAAGGGTCTATCCGTGTTCACATCGCTGAGTCTCTGGAGACCTGGCTGTTCCTGGATCAGCTACTAACACAAACTCTAGCCTCGTTTTCTGCTTTACTCTCATGCAATATTTAGGTTGCTTTGTGCCCACAGAGTAAGCCTTCTGTTAAACTGCTCCAATTCAACACAATCCTAAATATCCCAATGGACACTCTTCTAGAGACAAGAATTAAAGTAATGAAGAAAAAAAGGGATTCCACAAAAGTAACCAAAATAAAAGTCTGGACATCCAGATCTTCCAAGTTCCCTTTTGTTGCCTTAACAGGTATTTACAACCTACATTTATAGGAGGCCTAACAAAGGTTAATAATTTCTTTACTATCCATCTTCTTGAACTAGTAAAAGCAAATTTTTCTTGAGAGCTATGATGACATGGTGTCATTTACAGGACTATACCTTGAAATTCCAAGTAGAGAGGTTAGATGCTTAATTTCCAAGATTTTTGGATTCCTTTTCCTGAAGAGCAGGAAAGTACTTTCAGATATCACTTTCACTTTCTGCAGCTATGTTTCCCACAGCCAGGTGTGCCTTTTCAAAAAAAGCTGAAACAGAAGGTGGAGCAGAAACATCTCTTCCACACAGAGTGCCAATCAATGGATTCCTCTAGAGCAAGGAATTTTTCAAGTTCCAGAGAGATACTGACAGTATTCAATTACCTCATTTTGAGGAAATGAGCTGCTGTTTCCTCTGTCAAACCAGCAGAAAGGGGCCAAAACACAATAAAAACTGTGGTTATGATCGATAAATATTCTGTGAACTATTTTTCATTAGTTAATTCTTTTACAAGTCTTTTTGTTGGTTTGCAAATGCTTTAATTAGAAAGAACAAAAGTAGAACAAAAGTTTTACCACATCACTGCTGAGAATCTTACAAAAGGAAAAACCACAATGGAGGAAGACAACATTAAAGTAAAAAAGCTAAAGCATTTCAGATGCCAGTTCTGGTCACCCACAGAGTGCCAGTGCACAAAAGGAAATTAAATTGTCCTGAAGTGTGAAGCCTGATATTGAAAGCTAAGCAGAGTGGAAAAATGAAGTGGCAAATTTTCAAACACAGACATTTATTAGTCACCTTTCAGATCAAGAAAAGTTTCATACTCTAACAACACCCAAGTATTTATGCTGTTAAGATAGTCTAAGTTTAAAGGGAAACACACTTTTAAAAAAAATCTTGAAAGATTTGCAGGTTCAAATAAGATTATTTTCAAAGCCACAAAAAAAAAAAAAAAGTTATGTTTCCCCTTCATTTTTTATTTTTTTCTTCAATTTTTCATATTTGATATTTGAATTGCTATGTCAGACAAATTATTACACACATTCACAGAGGTAAACTGCAGGTTCACAATAAGGTTATTTGATCAGCCTTCTGAGAAAGACCCTTCACTAGCACACATAACAGAAAGAAATCTTTTGAAAGCTGATGTGTTTGCTTTAGCTGTAGCCACACTGCACTCCTTCCCTGAATACACTCTCCAAAGTGGTCCAACCAAATTTTATTGTAGATACAATAAAATTACTGAAAGAATAGTTATGATTTAGTCACAAGATACTACACAGCAATCATTGCACATCATCTATTCTGTATTCTTGATCTCTCAAAAAACCACTATGAGGAAAGGAAGAAATGAGAAGGCAAAGATAAGGAAGGTAGGCACTGTTCATGCAACTCTCCTCCCCCCACAAAATGCTTCTTTGAATTCTTCCTATTGAAAATCTATTGAAGGTGTAGCATATATGTTTTCCAATTTTTACTGATGTTGAATCAAGTAAATTGTCAATCAAGACATCTGAACATAAATGAATCCCTAAGATTTACATTCACATATGTGGGATCTAGTTAGATAGTCAGGTGGCTCACGCTGAAAAGTGTGTTCAGAATGAAATGGGCAATCAAGTCTGAAAATGTTCCAACTTCCTGCACTGATGTCCACTTTGCCCTATTACCACTGCCCTCTATTCAATCCTGACACAGCATTATGCTAAGACAGAGGTACCCTCAATTTACCTTGCCCTGGTGGCTGCATGTTTATCTTACGGTAAAATCAAGTCCTGTATCCAGAATCTGCTGCTGAAAAGATGTTCATGACACATCTCCATGATGAGGCCTGTTTTACCACAACCATATAGCTACTTATTCTCAGAGAGGTGGCAGAAATTTCCCTGCATTTCAGATGTTAAGTCTTTTATTACAATTCCTGAAAATGTATGAATTGCAGAGAATTATCATCCACTAGCATTAGTAAAGTAGAATTATTAAAGACGGGCAGGTATTCTGTAAAGGAGCAAAATGACAAAATATTACAAATGAAAGATAAAAATATGATCTTAATTAGTTTTCCAGAAATTGGGTGTTAGGTATCTAAGACCAGGTATGAAATAACAAGAACAGTACAGTTGGATGCTGGAGCATTGAGTGTTAATGGGATTTAAAATCCTCAGGGAGAAAATTTAATGAAAATCTGCTTTTATTATTACTACTACTACTACATTTTCTGATTTTGTAGGGATTAGCTTTCTTGGAAGTTAATTCTCTCTAGTACCTACAACCTACAGCCAAATAAAAACTCATGCAGATTATTTAATTGTACTTGGTACAACTTGTGGAATTAACATATGTGTCTAAATACATGTGTACAACATGCACATGTATGTGTGTGCATATAGGTTTGTATTTTTACAGTTGAGAGTAAATATAATAATTATAGAACTATAAAGTTAGAATTTCACATAGAATGAGTACCTTCACAGTTTTTTACTGTTCAATATGACTTACACAAGTATAAATTACATGGAGTAAGTTACATGAAATTCTAAATACAGAACACAATATTGTTCATAGGAAGATCAGTGTGCTTTGTATTTTATCACCTGCAGGTGAATATTTACAAACTGCTAACAATAAAGTTGTTGTAAAACTGAGTAAAAGTAAAAAAACAAAACCAATTTGTTCTACAGGTTTCAGCCATTTAGTTTTTATCTCATTAAATAAAAACTTCAAAATGTGGCCTCTATGCCACCCACATACAGTCTCTCTATTGCCTGGAAATCAACACACCTGGAAGGATGGAATACTGAAAGAAGGTAGTTTCATTCTGCATCATCTACTGAGAGGAGGTGGTCAGAGAAGTGGGAGAAGAGTATTTAAGAGGGACTCTGTGCAGACAGAATGGTACCTCAGGAGCCCTGCGGAAGTGCACACCCAAGAACTGAGTACTATCCACAAGGTAGGCTTCTTTGGTTTTCTTACTGATTTTTCTAGCTGATGTTAATTTATTCATTTCATCTTTTCCTTTTTGCTCTACTATTGTAACATAAAACAAGTTTATGATAACAAAATCAGATGAAAACACAAATTTACATTTAGAAGCAACATTTTAAAACATATGCAAGTTACAGTTAACAAGGTTACAGGCTAGTGTTGCCACCTTTTGGGGCCTGCCCCAGCTCGTGTTACAGGCGTGGCTGCAGTGCCACATTTGTGTCATTCGGTGGCAGAGAGGACAAGGCGAGGTCTTCCCCTCGTGCTCTGACCCACGTGGGCTCCCAGGATTTCTCAGCAGCCTGACATTATTGCTTTTCTGTTTGTATGTTACACTTGAGAGGCGGCGGGCGTTGGCCGAGTGGCGTAGGCCCCCGCCTGTGGAGCCGGCTCCTCCTCTGAGGACGCTGGTTCGAATCCTGGAGGAACTCGCTGTTGCCGTCCGAGCGTGCTCGGCCGTGGCAAGATGAGCCTCAGGAGTAAAGGGAGTGGGGCCAGTTCTGCGCCCCCTGTGCCTCACTTAAAAAATCCATTGCGCAGGCTTATCCCAAGATCTTCGTTCGCGAAGTCCAGCCAACAACAACAGGCTAGTACACAGCAACTCCTGGGGGAAACAAAAAAAAACAAAACAAAAAAACACAAACAAGAAAAAAAAAAAAGACACAAAAAACCCAAACCAAACAAATCTAACTTTTAATTAATTATTAGTTGGCAATGGTTTGCATTTAGTCATATTTCTACAGCAAATAATGCCACTTTTCCTGATACTGTTTGTGTTTAATCATATGGAAGTATAAGAGAAAATAAGTATCTCAGAAAAACAGAACAGGATTTAAAAAAGAAAAATACACATGTAACCTTTTACGTGTTATATGAATACTATAAGAAAGGTTTTCTTATACAACTTTTTTTGCTTTATACATAGGATAATGTATTTGAATTTTAAGTGTTCCACCATAAAATCTGAGCTCATTAGGCCTAACACAGCACATCAGCAAATACAGAGCATAAGTGAACAAGCAGGAGCAAATGACCAGCTATGCTTGTGAGATTTATTAAACTTTCTGTCTTCTTTTTCTAGTTCCAGAGCTAGACAATGGATTGCCCTGGGAGGTGCTTCTTCCTCTTGACTGTCTGCCTTGTTGCTACATCCCTGGGTAGCCCCCAGCGCAACAGCCATCGGTGCTTCGAAAGTGTGCACTGGAGTGAACTTCTACAGGAGCTTGAGGAACTGGTAAGTCAAAGTGTAAAACACTGTCACAATCTATGGATGTCATTTGCCATCCTTCTTCAGTTTAGGTGTAAGGAATTCTAAAATGTGTAATGACTGACCAATTACAATTTCTTTTACATAGTTAAAAAGTTATGAGTCAGATGTCCCTTCTCTACAGAGCCCAAAATCTTAAATTTAGATTTTTTTTTAATTCACACTCATCCTGTTGAACATAAGACATTTGTGTGTCTTCCCAAGAAAGGTTCTACATCCTTCACACAGAATTCACATATTTTAGAGCAGAGAGTCATCTGGGATTCCCACTAATTGGCACCACCTGAAACCATAACACCCTAATTGCCTTTACCATACCATAATCCCACCAAAAGGAAAGGACATCCATGTTCAGAAGGTTTTTGGTACACACACTCTCTGAAGGTGTTTTTGAAATCAGCTATATGGAAAGCATGTTTCTCAATTTGGCTTCTTTCGCGGCCTGCCTGTTCCTCAACACTGTACATACTGAGATCCCTGGAAAATGTGAGAAAAGGTGAAACAGGTAACAAGCAACTATTTTTTTTTCCATTTTACACAGGCTTAGGAACATGTATGCAAATTAATTTTCACAGAAACTCATCAACTATAGTGTCTTCTGTCAATGTAATCACACACTTCATTGTTAAGAGGCCAACTGCAAAGTGGCTCTTCTATGAATTGCTTTCATAGTAAACTTGGTTTTGAACATGCTTAATGTTTCTATGCTGATGTTTTCTTTAAGAACAAAAGAGGTTTTTCTTTGGAGTGTGAGGAAGTGAGCAACGAAGATTTGTGTTTCCCAGAGCAGATGCTGAAAGCAGTAAGTAGAAAAATATACCTACTTGACATTATCACGTTGTAGCAGCTCTACCTCACACAGCCTATACAGCTTTTCATTAGACTTCTGCATTAGAATTATGCCATACTGTATTACAGGTTTAAATGATAAATATGACTGTTGACTTTTCAGTGCAAATTCTTTCCCCTGAGAAGCTTTTTATGGAAATCACTATTTTTTTCCTGTTCCTATTATTTAAGTCACAATACCACTTTTACAACAAAAATTATGGGTGTTCTCTTGCTAGTCCAGCTGTTTACAGGGGAAAATCAATTGAGATCAGTCTGGCAGCCTGAAAACTACGAGAACAGCATGATAACCTCAGTTTCAGTCAGAAACAAACTCCATAAAGGCAGTGCAGGGGTGACTTTATGTACTACTCAGTACACTCGTGCACTTCATGTGCACAGTTCATCTTCAGTCGCGGTCTTCAATTCAGCAAAATGAGAAGGTATTGGTTGATAGTGTGGATCGGCAGCCCAGCAATTCGTTTAGCTCGCTTCCAGCTCATCTCTGTCATGCAGCTTCTAAAACGCACCCAGGGAACAAAAGGGACAGACAGCAATATCGGCCTCTCCTGTGCTTCATCTTCTCCGAGGTAGAGGGAGCTCCCCTTCACCAGATAGGAACTGTGCCTGGGAGAAAAGACCTGCACAGTCTGCTGTCCTGGGTCTGAATTCAAAACATCTGCCTTTGACTCTTGGCCCTTTATTGACTGTTACTCTCACGTTGTACACACCTAAGCATAAAAATGCAGCACACAAATGCAATCTATATTTATGGTACAAAATACAGGCCCACCTTATAAAAGCAACTGGAATAGAAGCAACTTATGAATTGCAACTGGAAGTTGAACATGCAATGCCCAATTTTCAAATCAATACCGCCTTTGCAATGCATATTACTAGCTATAATTTTTTGTACTAAAAAACTCAGGAAAGCAAAAGGAAGTAGTGAAAATTGTATAAGAACTTATGATAACTTGAAAAATCAACTGATGTTTAAGTGCAAATTTCAGAAACTGAACTTGTTTATACTTTTATTTTTTGGGTCATCACAGGTTAAATATGAAAATGGAGCCATTGTTCACATAGTGCATGAAATTGCTGAGTTTTTCAAGAGAGCAGACACTCCTTTTCAAGATAAGAACACTTTTCTAAGAGGAATGTATGAGGCTCATGCTCAGCTCAAGACTTGTGTAAGTATAATTTTTTTTATTTACACTGTATGATATTTAAGTCAGATATTCATGGTGAATAAAACTGATAATATGCCTGCTGAAAATGCAATAGAAAATTTCACTTTCAAATAATGATACCTAAAACATCTGTCTGCAAGAAATGACATGCATCTTTCAGCCATTTTACTGATCTGTATGATACAGACAATTTTAAATTCACACGTATTTGTGGGCTAATATTGAGACGTGATGCCTAAAAAGCCAGTATTTAACTAGCTTCTGCTTAAAGACTGCATTAGTTCTAAACACAAGTACCTACTATTCTCACTGAAGATCAATTTTATGTGCTTTTCTTCAAGTACTTAGGACTTCTGCCAAGACAAGCTAACATAAAATAGTACATGCAAATTGTAGGCAAAACACTATAGGAAAATATTACGTCTGCATTCAGCTTATTTCAGCTGAGAAAACTACTTAAACATATGCAGAAATAGTTAATTCAGTTGGGGTCAGCTTAAGAACTATTTACAGAGGACAAAGCCTCAGATTTACTCAGATTTGCTTCCCTTGCAACTAATGCCTGTGCCAGGCACCAGATTTGCTAACAAACCTGCAGGAGAACAAACCTGGGTGTATAAATGGACACCTTACTATATCCTTCTGTGCTGCTGGGGAGGGAACCCTCTGCAGTTCTACAGGGGAGAAAGGTTTCCATGACTGGACATTGCCTGAGTAAGAGCATCATATAAGCACTGAACTAAAAAATCTGTACTGCTGCTTCTGACCAGTCCAGGCCCCAGGATCAGATCTGTACAACAACAGGCAGTAACTAGTGCTTAATCTTTATATATATATATCTATCAGTAATAGTCTTCTTTTTTACCAATTGAACATAATCACATCAGTACATCCACAACATTGCATGTCAATGACTAGTTATTCTGAAATGTTTCCTTCAAATACCAATATTGTCACAGAACAAAAAAAACCCCATAGACCCTTATCTTGCCTTGAACACTGATATAATAATTTCCCGATCTCTCTGCAGACACAAGTGTGTGCTACACTACCTTTGGCATTAACACATTCCACAGGCTTGTATATGGCAGCAGAATGCTCTTAGTCAATGACCATGTCTATCAGAGGGCAGTTTTTGAACTTCTATTTACTTAGCACTGTTCAAACTAAGAGTTTCTTTTTCATTAAAATAACAGCTCAAGCCCAGACTTAACATTCTCCATGAATCCACAGTGAAAGACTGCTTCAAAAAAATGGATAAATTTGTGGCCAAGGTAAGTAGGCTGTTTTTTACTTCCAGTTCAATTTAAGGATTTTGAAGATAAAGGGCCACTTCTTATAGAAGTAGTCCTACTGTTGATCAAAGCTGTACAAACCTGTGAGATTGAGCCACATTGCCACACACTGCAGATGTTCACTCACACAAAATCTTTCAGTCCACATTCATTTCAGGGGCAATGTATCATTTTAAAAAACATTTAATTTTAGTTCAGCACCAAAACCCATTGAATTCTGTGCCTTTTTAGAAAAACTGTGCCTCATATGGTTCAGGATTAGCCATTCATCTGATGATGGAAAAGAAGTTATCATCATATATACCAAAGAACATTTGTACTTTAGTTAGACTCCATAAAAATAATCTTTTTTTCTTAAATTTGTCTTAAATATATCATTATATGCTTGTTCTTAATTCATATTTTGCTTGCCATAATATTGGAATGCAATTTTTACAAAACAGTTGATAAACACTGCTTAATAATCTTTTCCTCAGTCAAATGACCATTGCACTTGGCAAGAGATCCATGCACAGTCCAGAGAGATACTCCAAAGAATTGAAAACCACTCCTTCAAGAAAAGAGCAACACATTAGCAACACCAGTTTCCACCACATACTTTGAGGATCTACTGTCATGCCAAGATCTAAAAATTAAAGGAGGAAGTAAACACATAGTTTGTATTTCAGACTATAAATGGATTAACTTATTTTTGTCAAGATATTTTTCTAAACTACTATAAAAACCTAAGCTTTTTTTAAAAAAATAAAATGGTATGTAAATATGTTGTGTTTATTTGTTTAAAAAAAAAAAAAAAAAGGAACAGTTTTCATAAAATAGATATCTAGATATGGAACCCCAAATTTGTTTTCAAGCTAAAAAGTAAGCATATCAGCTACACTACCTGATTTCAGAGTATATTCATCAAGCTATTTGAACACAAACTTCTAACAGCCTAATGCTTTTCCAATGCACATCTCATACCCCACATTTGCACTCTTGGACTTTTACCACTGCAGCTAGAAGGCTCCCTGGCTGTTCATGTGTGAAAAAATATGCCTGTTTCCACAATGCCATGCTGGCAGGCTTCCACGGCCATTCAGGAATTACAAGACTTCAGTCTGATCATCCAGATGTAAATTTTATATATTCATACGTATTTTTAAAAAACAAACACAGCGAAACAAACAAACAAAAATATCTCTGCATTCCATTGGACAGACAAGGCCCTAAACAGGGAAACACCTTTAAATGCTCACATGGTATCTAATAGACACTGGCAGCAATGCATACTGGCAAATTTTTCCAAACAGCTCACTGATTATTTGAACGCCTATAAAAGAAGATAACATCTATGAAACTGACAGTTTTGAAGGAGGGAAAGGAGGGGTAGAGTGAATGAACAGTGTTTCATAACATCTTTTAGCAGTG
This sequence comes from Formicarius rufipectus, assembly GCA_013399695.1. Taxonomy (NCBI): domain Eukaryota; kingdom Metazoa; phylum Chordata; class Aves; order Passeriformes; family Formicariidae; genus Formicarius; species Formicarius rufipectus. Next base: position 906,078 of record VXAU01005463.1, on the reverse strand, counting down.
AGATAAGCCTTATTCCGATGGTTCCTGATTTCTAGGTACTGGTTTTCAACCTGTCTCTTCAGAGAAACACAGATGTGAAAACAAATAAGGAGATTTTTCAAAAGATCCTAATATTCATACTTAGTTTAGATTGCACAATAATGAAAAGAGTACAAACATTTTTAATAAGTGTGCCATTTTGTTACCATTCTTGAATATTGGACAGTGGTTTAGGACTTTTTTTTAAATCTTGTTCAAGTCTTTACAGGCAGCCTAGCACCTCACTGCTGCTATGACTGTCCCAAACCCACAAGAGCCTTGCAGCTACCCTTTCAAAAAAGGGTTTTGGGAAACAAACTCCAAACAAACCTTTATGTTTTACAAAGAAAAATAAGACTAACCAGATAGCCAATATTAACCCTTCTAGGTCCAGCACTTTCTCACCAAGTTTAACAACAAACGCAGCTGTGTTTTTTCATGGCATATTCATTATACTGCCTTATTCATGCATCATCTGAATTGGAAACTTCATTGTGCTGAGACCTGATCAGTGTGCAGACAGTGTTACAGTTAATAATCTCTTGAAGTCACATAGTAATCAGTATAGATTAAATAATTAGATTAAATCAGAATAAAAGTTCTTCTATGGATAACTTCAACTAGGCCAAATAATAAATTAAAATAACAGACAGAATTCCTACATCTTTGAACTGAGGAAGTGCTTTTGCATCCACTGCATTCTAAGGCAGATATTGGTATATATTAGTGTAGTTTGGGTAGGGATCTGACCTTTCCATCATAAACAGTGCAGTACCAGTGTAAGCTTATTAACTATACTGAGAGTATTAAATACCTAAAAAGAAAATAATAATAATGTTTTTAAGTGTTACTATTGCCTTTCCAATGTGTTCTCTTTAAAATAGCTCAATTTAAAATATATACATATTTATTCCTTAACATGTAGAGATTTGTAAATTGAGTTTGAGTAGGATTATTATGCTAATACATCTCCCTAAGCATTTATTTTAACAATGGTCATAACCTATTTTAATCAGATTGGAAAGCACTCCAATTATTTAGAATATTCAATACAGAAAACACAAGCAGACAAAAACAACTTTGCAAAAATAAAGCAGTGAATAGATGCACTGGGCTTCCAAGTTTCAGTTAGTGACTCATTTGATGAATGCATCATTTTTACAATATTTATCTCATCTCCTGACGTAGAGGAAGATTGATTAGTATTATGAAATTTTTAGGTATTTAGCAGTGATACTGTGCATTGCAAGTAGAAGCCAAGGACAGATACTTCAATTCCTTCTGGAAAAGTTGGCAATTTCTAACCTTCTTATATGTCCAATGAATAAAACAACCTGTGCCCTCTTCACAGGAATATAATTTTCTGTGTATTCACAGATAGGTGGGCAAAGCAGTATATGGAACTAAGACATCTCATCTCCTGCCAGGGGGATAACAATCACAAACCATGGTCACAGTCCACTCCCTATGTCAGATAGTGACAAAAAATTTAGACTAGCAGGTATAAGACCTCCATTAGGGACCATGCCAAAGGTACCTCTCTACAGCACAGGGTAATACAAAAATACCTGAGCTAGCTTTAAACACTTGCCTATAACATGATCAAAACTGAGGCTAGAGATCATAGTATCAGTTCTTGACTTAGGCTGTGAGGAGCAGAATGACAGCAATCTTGATTTTATACCCAAAAAAATTGCAACATGAGTTAAAAAATACCAATGCATAACTCGTTATCATGAGTGGTTTATTAATTTTATGGTTTTTTTTCCTGAAAAACAGCATTAGACTTGCTAAACGTTTTTATCCTTTGGGAAAAAAACAAACAAACAAACAAAACATACAAAAACAAAACCAAAAGTTATTCAGCATCTTCTAAAACACTAGCTGTGTACCGAGGAAAATATGGAAAGGCTGGAGAAGAAAGATTTTTTAAAGGAAGAGAAAGAAAAATACGCAAAATTGATCATGTTAAACAGCCTATGTTTTGTCTTAGAAAGCTGTAGATACAGGATTAAATTTTGGAAAGTATTTCAACATGGAAGTATTTCAGAGTCTAGATAAAGCAAGCAGACTGGGTATACTATGAAACTTTTAGAACTGACTCTAGATTTATTTCCTTCCTCCACTTGAAGTCATTAATATGCACAAGTTTAATAATACTATTATCACAACTACTGAAGTCCATGAAGTATGACTTTATCTGCCAAGAAGAATTTGTAATATCAAAATTTAAGAATAGTTTCCTGTACCAGTGGAGTATTCATACACAAAATTTCACCTGAAAACCATGTGTAAAAACCTTATTCCTGAGTAGCAGGCTGAATAATTACATGATGTATATATATATGCTCGGGTGTAGCAAACACCATCTTTTAAAATAAGGAACATATTTCAAGGGACATTTCAAGAGACATACTGGCAATTGACTGCCAATACTACATTGTATTAAATACTATTTTTGACTGAGACCAGATATATTAATGAGTCTTCAATTCCAACCTGTGAAAGAGATGAGATGGTCACTGTTTCCAACATGCAGGTAGATGCATAATGACTTTGAAGGTTTTCATGCCTGCATTCTTATTTCTGTAGGCTTTTCCCAACATTACACAATGCAATTTGATTTTAAAATCTTCCCCAGTCTGTATCAGACAACCAATGCCGCATTAGAAGTCTAGTGATACGCTCCTTATAGCCTGAACTAATTAATGTAATGAACCATATAACATAGTTGGGTTTGTCACTCAGAGTCAGTGTGAATATTTTAGTGTATGCAATATGGTAAGAGCTTGTAGATGCCCTTGACCCAGCTACTGCTCAGGAGAAAAAAACTTGGTGACTTACAGGAATGGCAAGAATAGCAAGCATTTGTGAAAATGCAGGTATTTACCTTATTAGCATATGACAAACCAAATATATATTAGTTGTTTGAAGTTTTAAAACATTGCATTTGCACAGACACATCTCAAGAGGGATGTGGAAGAGCAGCACGAGGCAAAGCCATGAATGGGAAAATTCTGCTTACTGGTGATTTTATCCAGCTATGGTAACTGAGCTGTTGAGGCAACATGGTCAAACAGTAGTGTAGCAGCTTCTTAACATGAACTCACAGCTGAAAACAAGAAGAAATGTGCATCATAAATCAGTTACTAGACTTTAATGAGAATACATGCTTTCAGTTTAATCTGAGCTAACCACATCAGAAGAAAGCAGCTCCACATTGCCATTTTATGTGGTCTTCACTCTGAGACATAAAAGAGAAAAAAACCTTGCTACAGCAAGGCCTATTGCAGGTTGGGTAAGCTATTAGTAGCTAATAGGAAAAAAATAGCTGCTCTGAATTATACTCCAGAGAACTCTCCTTCCCTGATCATAAGAGAGAGCCTGCCATTTAGCTTAAACTTTCATGAGTCAGAATCCACACTGAGTATCAAAACCCTAATACTTTATGGTGCTTTCATGAAGGGAAAATTTTGCATTGTTTTACTGGACTTTGTTAACAACACACTCTTCATGTGACAACTTTACTGCTGTAATAATTCTAAGCCTAAGTGTTTAGTTTGCTTTAGATAACTCTAAAATACTTACAGAAAAGGATGTTAAGGATTTTATAATAACCATGTTGCTCATTACAATTTACTTTTACTTCATCCACTGTAATACTACAATATCACTAAATTTCCACTTCTTGAAACATCACTCGAGTCCAGTACAAGTTAATAGCCCCATTGTCTCCAGCTAGTTTGGAATATCAAAATGTTTCTTTCTAATGGAAACTGTTCACAGAAAACACTCTTTTTGACAAATGGAAGAGCAGTTCTGCAATAAAGAAGTTCTACTTCATGGTAATAGCTCTTTCGTTTCCTGCTGTGTTTTCATATTATTTTATATTCTCACTCTGTCTTTCTTCCTGCTTCACACGCATTTTACCTGCACATCCTACAACTGCATATTAGAAAAATTTAGAAAAGTCTAGCTGAGACACCAAAGTCTTTTCCAAGTAAGGCTTTTCTTGCATCATGAAATGTAGAACATATTTCTATCATCAGTGACTCGAGTTCATAAGACAGTCTCACCAGAAACACTGAGTTTACCAGCAACCCCAGCTTTCCCCTCTGGAACTGGTTTAACACAGAAGATCATATTTGGCCTTTGTCCAGCACAATGGATTAATGATTCTTTCTAGACTCATCCTTGAAATTGATGTTTCTACTGCTAAAATTACACAGGCAAGACTTCAAGAAGTGTCTGGACATAAAATCCTGTGCAACCTGCTCTAGGATGACCCTGTTTGAGCAGAGAGCTTAGACCAGATGACCCCATGGGTGGTGCCTTCCAATCTTACTCATTCTGTGATTCTGTGACTGCTCTCTCTTGTCAGAGAGCTGTTAATTTTTTTGGCTAGAATGAAATATTATGTCAGATACTGCCCCTGATATTTAACCACTGTCCATTTCTGTTTTGTGGATCACTTCTGCCCCTTAAGAAACAATGTAAATAATCCAGGCAAAATTTCCAGTGAATATTATACATTGCAGATAAATAATGAAAATACTAATTATTTACATTCCTAATATAAGCAATAGCCCGATCTAAGTTTCTAGTAAGTTAAATTCAAATATAGCCCTGTGATGTGAAGAGAAGGAAAAGTTTAATTGTGTTGAATGTTTTTTGGTTTTTTTTAATAAGCAGACTTAGCTCCAAACGGTGAATATATTAATAAAAACAAGACAGTATAGCACTTGAATTTAAACTAAACTGTCATGTGGCACTTTCTTACATCTGAATTCTTTATTTCTGGCCAAAGAAATTTTCTTATTAAGCTTTCATGTCCTGAAAGAGAAAACCAAATGCAACCTCTATTTTTAATTACAATATCTATGTGGCAAAATTATTTAAAGTTATTTTGGAAACTACTTCAACACTGTTTATAAAATCTGTTTTCTCATGCAAATGAAGTTTAACTAACCCACAGCAGAGAGGGAACTGAGCTGCAAACATGACCATGTGAACTCATCAGAAGGCTGGGAAGGCTGTAAAACTGAATTAGCTCCATGATAAAGGAACAGAGTGCAAATCTCCTACCATATGCCCTCTTAATGTGATCCTTGTGCTGGACACGTGCTCAGCAGCCTCACCCTCCAACACCCCTTTACATCCTTCCTGGTAAGGATGGTTATGACTCTTTGTCCACGTGGTTGCTGACTGACTGACTGATGGCTGCTCAAGGGTGCCAAGCAAGGAACTGCTGCTCCACATTTGGCTGCATACTGCCAGACCTACTCCAGAAGTTATATTCAGTTTCATTTTCAGTACTCCCCTAACCTTGCAAAATCCTATCCTTTGATGACATCATCTACAGCAGCATGGACCGTGGCCTCTTGCCAGTGTGCACAGCTTTTGGGGGGCATTCTGGCCCTGACAACTGCAAAGAAAATGCTTGCAATTTCAGGTATCTTCATGCTTCTAATGACTCTTTCTCCTGGGCAACTAGGTACCCTCCTGGGTTTGACTTTCTGCAAGCTATGGAGTGCTTCCTGCTTGCTCATTAATCACAATACCGCACTGACTCATGCTGCTCACCCCAACAGCTGCACAGTAAGAAACTCCTCTCAGGATTCCACATTTCTAAAACTACATTGGTTCTTTCTTAAGACAAATTGTTTTCAAAGCAGCTGCAACTTGATTGGCAGTGTAACCATGTGTGTAAAAACAAATGTTTTTAGCCTGTAACTGACACTCTTCTCTTCCATGGAAGATGCTACACCATCCTCCAAAGAGCAGTCACATCCTGCGCTGGGATGCAGGGCAGGAGGTCAATCACGTGGACCTAATTCCCTGGGGGCAAAAGGTTGAGGAGAACCATACTGTAACACTTGTGAAAGCAATGCAAGCTCTGTGCCAACCCTCCTTGGCATTTTGACACAATGAACTTTGGAAACAAAAGGAAAACAATAGTTTCTGAGTATTTTTAGCAACCAAAACTTTTACCTTTCCAAAATAAAAGCAAAACTGTTCAGAAATATATACCTTCAATCACATGCTTATTTGCAAATGCACTTAAAGATATATAAATACTTGCCTTCTAAGCCATAAGTAAAATTCTATTACATACATTCACCCTCAGTAATTTACAAAACTGAGTAATAGTTACATAACCATAGGATATTTTATGTTGAAAGGGACCTCACAAGACCTAAATTCAAACTCCTGATCAAAGAAGGGTCAACACTGAATTCCAGGCTTTGTCCAGTCAAGTCTTGAAAATTGCCAAGGTAGAAGTTTTAAGAAAAGCGAATATTCTTCATAGTAGTTCACATTCTTCCATGATTCTTGATAAATTGCTTTTATTGGTGGTAATATGAAGGTTACGAATGCATTAAAATGTTCTTCCTAGCAGACATTATCTCTGCTGTCCATGTTCCTGTCTAACTTATTCTTATGTGACTACTTTTGTTCTCTGTTCTGCTTATGTAACTTTCAATTATTCGTCCTAGTCTGGCGCTACATAATGGTAAGAATCTGGGTCTCCTAAGGCAACAACTTGCTTTATTTATATGGTACACATGTGGCCCTCAAGGACTTTTGGATCTCAAGCTAAGGACAGTACTATTGCAGCAGAATTGTTTCAGGGATGGAATGGGAATTCCTTTCCCTATAAGTAATGTAGCAAAATGGAAGCATTTTGCTACAAGTGTCTGGTTGGGCTTGGTAAGCACCACCTTGAGCCACTAAAATGGAATGAAGGAGCAGACCTTGACCTCATGGAGAAATCCGACTGGCTGTGAACAACTGCATGATGGAGGAAGCCTAGAAAAACTAGACCAAGGAGGAGCTAAACTCTTCATGGAGCTCATACTGTCCTGGAAATCAGTCGATCCTCTTCTTGCCCACCACAAATTATTTCCAAAACTCCCCGTGATTCCTCCTATTCCTGTCTACTCCATTAGAATCCATTCCACCGTATCACAAAACTGTTGCTGTGAGCTAACTTATCCTTCTTGTTTCAAGAGTAAAATTTAATTTGACTGAGTTCTGAATTCACAAAAGCAATGATGAATACTAAATACCCTGGCAGATAACTTCTTGTATCATGTTAATTAATGTTAATTTTTCTCCTATGTAGAATAGTCATTTTCTTTCACAGTAAGAAGGCTTTTCTTTTCAATGTCTCCTGTGAGTTGCTGTCATTGTACCTGCGCTTTCTGCAGCTGTTTACTTTTTTCTTTTTTTTTTAAGTGCAACTATTTAATATACAACACTGAAATTCTAAAGACTATATACTCTGTGGGGCATTTGGTCTCAGCAGCAAATACAGACACTCATTGTCAAGAAAACACTGCCTTCCTGGAACAGAACGATAAGCGTAAAATGATTGACTGTAAACATTAAACATTAAACACACCCCATCTATGCCTGATCCAAACAATCACCATTCAATTTACTTACAATATGCTGATTATTGTCACATAATGATCCTAATGATATTACTCAAACGGATTATAAAAGGACTTTGGTCACTTGCAAAAACCATCAAATAAATCAATCTTTCTTCATTAGATTTCTAAGGAGTTCCATGAATTATAATGCAAGTAAAGAATGAAAAAAAAGCCAGATATTTCATATGTTCTTAGTACTAGTTCAAACTCTTAAATTCCACACTCCATATAAGTTTACAACACCATTAATTCTGTAAATAAAAGTAAAACTGACCTATGTTGGGTTTTTTCCTCAGTTCTATCCCTCATTTTAAATATGTTACTTAAATTCTCAGCTATGCCTGTCAAAATATTTCTATACTGTAGGTTGTGGCATATGCAATATGGTATTTTTTGCATTTTGTTTGTTTTTCTTGACTTTTTGCTTGTTTGTTGGTTTGTTTTGAGGGGTTTTGTGCTACAGAATGTGAGATTAGACTTTTTCTAGTGTCACTGTGCATAGGATGCATATAAATGCATATTCTCCAGAAATCAATATTAAATATATCCTTGCTAACAAATTAAATTTGACATACAAGGAGAAATGTGATGTTAGCAATTCCCCTTACTGGAAGAAACCAGACCACATTTCATAAGGCATCCAGACTGGCTTCTTGCAAATAAAAATGACTCAGACAGTTATTAAAGGTTATTTCTTTTATTCCATAAATAGAAACATTGCATATTTTTCATCCTCAGTTATGATACCAAATCAGTGTCATAAAAATATTTAGAAGCAAGAATATGAAAATTGTACTAGTTACCTATTACACTAAAACTAACAAAGAGAGTGAAAAAAACTCCTGACATTCTTATCTTCAGTGTTAAGAAAGAGGTGCAAGGGAAGTTGAAAGTTGTGAAAGCAAAGAGGACAAAAGGAAAACAGATGATAGGAAAATCCATAAGAGGAAGAAAAGGAAGGCTGGAGTGGGAAGGAGAGGAGTTAAGAGAGCAAATAGATGCTAGGAAATTAGGTATTAACAGACCAGTGGGCAGTACAAGTTAAAAAAAAAAATGTCCTCTTGAAGAAAAACCCTGTTATACATTACATATGACACTGTAACGGAATAAACACCACCAAAACACTCCAAAAAACAAACAAATAAATAAACAAACAAAAAAGCCAACACAAAAAAAAAAGTAAAGACTGCTTCTTGAAGTGCAAATTATTTGTACCAAATATCTGACTTTATTGCTTTCTCTAAGTACTTGCAATCTCTCACAGCTTGATGGCTGTTAATACACAACTTTAACAACGACCCCACTATCTGCCTTATTACCAAAATTGCTTTTCTAATCTTTAGTCCTTCAAACAACTTTGTGGCACTGTAGTCCCCAGACAGCTTGTAGAAGAGACAAAGATGTCCTGTACGCTCTGGAACTCATTCCATTTAGAGCAGTTATGCTCTCCCTCCACTTCGGAATTCCCCAAATCAATGACTCCATTAGATTCAGGCAATTTTGAATCCTCTTTCAATGAAAAGACACCACACTGAATAACAAGAGCCTTTGAAGGAGTAGGGTCACAGCAGGCACAATAAAAGGTGCAGTCATATATCATTCTGTCCATCTGAGCAGTCTATCACTAATGGCTTCCTGAAGCCTCCACAACCACCTTGGTTATTTTAAGAATTGCTGGAGCTTCCACTTACAGGCAACCCACAAAACTGCAAAGAAAACATGCATAATATGTCCTCAAAGGGAAAGGAATCCCATGAGAAATATATATCAAATCCATTGCTTAGTAGTACAAATAAAAGCAATATAAATTCTGTAATTTATGTAAAACCACTCAGTAAGTAGGAAGTTGAGTATTTACACACTGCAGTGGAGAGTAAGATCACCTGTTTAGCTCTTGTGTATTACAAAACATATAAAGATTGCAAATCATAAACCAGAGTTACAATCAGTTTAACTTAAGATAAACAAAAAATTCTCCAGTATCATGAGAACTGCTGCATATTTGAGAGAATTGTTGCAAATTTATGGGAACTGCTGCACATACAAATATTTGGGAGACTGCATTTTTAATTCATCATATCGGTAACCATGTAACTACATTTATATTACCTTAACTATAATGCCATATTGATTCTGGATTATACAATTCTAGCCTTTGTGGAAGGGAACAACCATTTTGATGTTTGTAGAACAGCAGAGCTTACATTGAGAAATGAAGTTACACTTACCAAGCCTTGAATTAGTTAGATCAGATTAGATCATTACTAATGGTACCATTTAAAGAAAAATATAGCTATGAGTACATAAATTTAAGCAGAAAAACATTTCTGCATTTTTCGGTTGTTTTTCTTTTCCACATAAAAATGATCCCCAAGGTCATAAAACAGGAGAAGAGACTACGGTTTCCTTAAGCAGCCCTAAGTCACAAAAATAATATATATTTTTTACCTCTCCTAGTTCTTTCAGAATTTTCTCCCTTGCGGTTATCTCGATCAGTTCTGCTGAAGGAAGAAAACAATTGTCCATTTGGCCGAAATCCACATAAGCACTTAGTTGATGGTGTCCTGTATTTGTGCCTTTTCGGAAACAGTGGCTAAACACTATGCCAACAAACTCAGTTGAGGAATAATTTATAACAAATCTTCAGAGAACTCCTTAATATCATCCACTGTTCAACAGAAGTGACTTCCATGTAAAATTCCACAGTGCACACCTTCTATATATCTATAGCCTAACAATTACAGCACATGACTAGAAAGACATGATTAACATGACTCTGTGAGATAAGTTTTGCCCATAAAACCTTCCTCCACAATCTGTCCCGTCAGTCATGAGGATATTTTTCTGGACAAGGACACTCCAACGCTCCTGCTGAAGCAGGATTACAAGGATTCACCAATTCAGAAGTACTACACAAAGGACGGCTGTCACTGTCCGAGCTGCTCAGCCATGGCAAAATGAACCTCAGGAGTAAAGGGGGTGGGGCCAGTTCCACACACACTGTGCCCCATCTAAAAAATCCATTGTGCAGGCTTATCCCAAAATCTTCATTCGCGAAGTCTAGCCAACAACAACAACAACAACAACAACACAAAGGATATAAATCTATAATTAATTAGTTAGGACACTCATCTGTAAGAAAGTTCTGCATTATAGACAATGTTCTAAAGTTATTGTTCATATTTCTACATAGAACATTAAACAAACATAATTTACATAAATAGTAAAATTTTTTTTTGATATCTTAAAATCATTTGCACTGCTTAAGAGAAAGTTGCAGAAGTACTACTTTCTGAGAATGCCATCAGTAGCCTATATCCTTTTAATGCAGACTGTGAACACATACATATGTCCCTACCCATTTCCCAAAGAGATCTTTTGTGGCTCATTAGTATGGTGTGCTGGTCTTGGCTGGGGTAGAATTGTCTTCACAGTGCCCAGTATGGGGTTGTATTTTGGATTTGTGCTGACCAGAGGGTTGATAATACAGAGATGTTTTTGTTATTGGTGAGCAGGGCTTACACAGATCCAAGGCCTCTTCTGCTTTTCATATTGACACAGTGGTGAGGAAGTTGGGAGTACATGGGAGGCTCGGAGGAGACACAGCCAGGACAGGTGACCCCAAGTGACCAAAGGGATATTCCAGACCATATGGCATCATGTTCAGTATGTAAAGCTGGGGGGAAGGAAGAAGGAAAGGTTTGGAGTGATGGTGTTTGTCTTCCCAAGTCACTGTTGCATGTGATAGGGCCCTGCTGTCCTGGAGATGACTGAACACCTGCCTGACCATAGGAAGTGGTGAATTAATTCCTTGTTTTGCTTTGCTTGTGTGTGCAGTTTTTGCTTTCCCTATTAAGCTGTCTTTAATTCAGCCCACGACTTTTCCAGCTTTTATGCTTCATGTTCTCTCCCTGATCCTGCTGGTGGAGGAGTGAGCGAGAGGCTGTGTGGGTTTGGTTGTTGGCTGCCGACAGTTGGCCACAAGTTATCCTGCGGCACCGAATGATGGCTCACTGTGGAAGTTTTCTGGGTGAGAAAGGCTTATGTATTCTTCTCCCTCAAAAAAGGAGAAGTAGCTTGGTCAATTGTATGATTCATTAATCGTTTAATTGGCACGTTCCTTCTTATTGAATCATTCAGCAGGTTTTTTTCCTGAGAGGTTTTTTAAAAACCTCTGAGCAATTATGATACATTTATGACTGGCATGGCTTCATTTTTCCAAAGAGAGTATATCTGGCACATCTTTCACAGTAACACAAATCCTCTTTGATCTGCAATAATTTTGGGTGGTGTTTAGCTCAGTTGTGAATTTTCCTACCCAATAAAACACAAAGAACACAATTTTAAATTAAGACATGGACTCCATGTCAAATAAAATGACAGAAAAATGCATTTTTAGGGGTTTAGAACTTGAATTGCTTTTTTTAAGAATCAAAGTTTGAAAGTTAGAGAACCTAGAAATACATAACATGTTAGTAGTACTTGTTTGATGCAACACTGAGCAGTGAATTTAGCAGCTGGTAGTAGGAAGAAAAAACAATGCAATATAATGAACCTGTTGAGCACAATTTTAAAATTTTAGTACGTCATTTAAGAATTCATACATGAATTTACCAGAGAAAAAATACCTATCAAGCCTAAAGACCACACTGACACATTTTCCATATAACTACTTATAGAACATTTTCCATAAAACCCTGGAGACTTCAAAACTACTGCGAGCTGAACAATAGCTTTTGGTTTTGAAGCTATGTAACATTCCCATTCAAAATGTTTTGGCTAGGAGTTAATTTGCCACTGATTTATCATGCTTTACATTTAGATTCTAGGATAAAAATACAATGGAGGAAGTAACTTCTAGAAAAATACTGCTCATTCATTGCATTCTTTATTTTAATTAAGAACATTTACAGTTGAGTAACCATAGCGATTACAATTGTGCTTTTCATTTACAGAAGACCATTCAAGTACCATTAAGAAGTACTGTAACTTTATTTCAGTGGAAATTTACTCAATGCCTTAGATTTGTACCTAAACTCTCAACTGAAGACTCAGATACAGTAAATTCAAAGCAACAGACATTTGACATTCAAAAAAGGTTGTATCTCATGTTCAATACATGGTTTTCCTACACGATGAATACATTATCATCTCATTGAAGAAACAATAAAACATCCTTTATAGCTGACATGTAGGGCAGGGAATATTGTAGTATGGGAAGTATGGAAGTCCTGTGGAAGAAAGTAGTCAGTTCTCTTAAAAAAAAACACTGTCACCATCTGCTCAGAAATGATAGCTCAATGACTTATTCATTCCTTCTTTTCTTGTTGATTTGTGCATTCCGTAACTAGCCTGTTTAATTTTAAAATGCTGGAATTTCTGTAAATCCTTCCATCCCATTTTCTGTTCTCTGCCTGGTTTTTAGTAGTATTAAAGAGTTGAATATGCAGAAGTTATTTGTCTTTACGATTCAGAAGTGTCATGAAAAAAACAACAGCTGGGCAGAAGAGACAGCTCTTCCGAGTGCCTAGGACAAACTTGAAAGTGTGGGCTCATGTATTACTAGATGCTTGAGAATCCACACATGCAAGAAAGATCTAGCTGTAGAAAACAGATAGTTTCATTTGGCTGGAAATTCATTAATTCAGCTCTGTTATTCCTGAAATAATCTCATTCTCTTTGGTCATAACTTGTTCTTCCCAGTTTAACCTAATTACAATGGAAAATGCTGTGCCAAATGTAGTACTGGACACATCTGTGTTATTACACTCAGGATATGAACCAGTTCATAGCTAAAAGGCAGTATGTGTAATGATACTGACACAGTAAGGGGAAATGGGTAAGAACCTCAAAGTATTTTAGAGGGTCAGTCAGGAATTTTTAAGTAGTGATATAGGCAGATAAACTTGATCTATATGTCACAGGGAACAAACAAGCAATGGGGCAAAGACGCACCAAAGCACCTGCAATGGTCAGTCTCAGAGAATACTCAAAAAATACCTGTCCCCTCCTTACTCCTTGTAAATCTATTGTATTTAGTACTAGAGTAATGGGACAATTATAGCATCTAATGTACCTGCAAACTACCTGCTGAGGCTTTATTCAGATACAATTTCTTTTTATCAGTTTGCATATCTCAAAAGAGCCTATTCTCTTAGTGTCAGCTTGATTTATACCTGTATACCTAGTTCTCTCGGTGTCAGTATGACTTACACATGTATACCTAGCTGCCTTGCAATTATATCCAAAAGACAAAGTAAAACTGTTTTCCCCAACAGTCTTCAACCCTTAAGCCAAGCAGTCAGTCCTTTTACGACTATAGGCAATTGTATTGCTGGAAGATATTTAAGTATATCAAGACAGACTAAGGAACAAACAGTTCCACATTCTTTCCTCTCCTCCCACCTGCTCTTTAATAATCTGACACAACCAAACCACAATTCTTCCCCAAGAGCTCTGGGGAAGAACATGGAGTAGCTATAATACACGATGAAAACAATGAAATCAGAAGTACATTCCTACTTACACAAAGGTGAAAAAATACATCACTTATATGTTTATGATATACCATTAAGCAATTGAAAAAAAACAACAAACTTCCAGAAAATAATCATCGAGGTTGTAGTCGGAAGCCAGAGGGCCAAGTCTACTTCCAGACGAAGCATGAATGCTTTAGCTACAGTGAATAGGCAGTTTTTAAAAATGGCTAAGGATCTGCACCAAACCAAACAGAAGAAATAAAAATCTTTATCAAAATGTTGATGACTATGGTCATTGGTCCATGACCTTAAAATAGTCATAATAGTTTATATTAGCAAAAGACCTTCCTACTGATTTTACAGGTTTTGGATCTAACCCCAAAACACTCAAACACCTTACTTTAGCTTTTGCAGACCCAGTCTCCAAGAAACCAATTTAACTACAGCTCAAACCAGAATCCTTAGAACACGGTGTGACTGTATGGATGTTTACATACTTCTGGAACAAAAGTTCACCTTCATCATAATCTATGACTCAGAGCTCTCTTCGAATTCAGGAAAGGTTACACTAAATTCTGTGTAAAATCACTATTGTTCATGGTATTCAAATTATTTGGCAATGGGTCTTTCCTGCTGTCAAATCACACTCATTTTTAGCCTCTATGCAGACTTGCAAAGACAAGCTGCCCCCCACATTAGGTATAGATATCTATTTGTAGGTAGGGCTTCTTCAAACATTTATTTGTGAGTAATTTTGACTGAACTACTCAAATTGCTGTACTTCCATGTGTGTCTGTGTGAAAGCTGACAGGGTAAGCAGGTGTAATTTTACGATGTGAGTTGTCCATGATGTGATGAAGATGTTGAATAAACCAAATAATTATTACAGCAATAAAACTTGAGTCAGCATTTTGGTGCTGTTCCTGACTCCATCCCTAACCTGCTTTACAATTTTGTGCAAGTCACTTAGCCCGATCTTGCAAATACTTTTACTGACTTAAGTACCACAATAATAAGTACCACAGAATAAGACAGTTTTATTTGCTTAGACTACCAAAACCAGGGGCTTAAGTTGTTTCTGATTACACACACTGCTATGATCAACAGAATTATTCTGCTGTACTCCAGTGTGGCGTTTAAGGGAGTGATTCTGTGGGAGTATTAAAGACTTGCCAAGAAATGGAATCAAATGCCCAATAGGAGAACAAGAAGGAAGGCAAGAAAGACTGTGCTTCCTACTTACAGTAATTTCCCTGCACTGCTTTGCCTGTTGCTCTCTTAGCCTCAATCTCTGCCTGTAAGCTGTAAATACTCCCTGAAATAACTCCCTTTTCCTACCGGCGCCTGAACTTCTGCTACGGTATTAGCGAAGTGCTCAGCAAGACACACCTGAGGAGGGATGAGAAAGTGAATGAGCAGAGCTCTGGGCCTATGGGTTTCCGTGCCCGCCGAGGCCGGCGAGGGCCAGCCCGTGACACGGACCCTTCGAGTGGGGAGCGGCTCTGCGGCTGTTCTGCACCCGCAGCGAGGGCCGCTCTCTCTGCTCCCTGCCGGAGCCCCACAAGCTGCAGTTGGGAGTGCGGAGGAGGCAGAGCCGCCTCAGGAGCATCGGGCGGCGAGGAACAGACCCACGCTGGAGGCGGACTGCCCTGCGGAGCCTGCGGAAGAGCCGGGCGGGCGTGACGGCTGCCCCAGCCCGGTCCCGGCCGCCGGTGCAGCTCCGGCTGGCGGGGCTGCGCAGGGGCCCCGCGGGGACATGGGGCGCTCCCCAGCTGGTACAGAGGGGAGGGTGAGCCAGCTCCGGCCGACACCGCTCCCTCCCCCGCGCTGCCGCCGTGCTAAGGCGCCAGCCATGTTCTTGCAGGGCCCCCAGCCCGGGCGGCAGGGGCAGGAAAACGGAAAGATCGGGGTATGCAGGCAGTTACGCACGCAGGGCGGAGGGAGACNTCAGCGGCGCCGGGGCAGAGGCGGGGGGGCGGTGTTGGCGTGAGGAGTGGCTGTGCTGCTGCTCTGCTCTCTTTATTTTATTATTCTATTTTTTCCCCCCCCCGGAGCTTTTTCCCCGCAGCCGCTCTCACCTTCACTTCTTCTGCAGAGATATACTTGTCGGTAGCCGCACATCTACCCCGGGGCTGCTCGGGCTCCTTTCCCGCAGAGGCCGAGCGCTCGGTCCCGCGGAGCGCGGGAAGACCCCCGCGGCCAGGGGCTCTCTCAGCCGCTGCGCCCGCCCGCGCAGCGCCATGGATCACCAGCCCAAGTTCTTCGAGAACCTCTCCGGCGCCGGGAAGGCCATCGGGGTGCTGACCAGCGGCGGCGATGCCCAAGGTAGCGGCTCACGCCGCTCACTCCCGGAGCGGCGGGAGGATGAGGGGAAGGAGGACGTGGGGGAGCCGCTGGCACGGCGGGCAGTGGGGCAGCGCAAGGAGAGGGTGGGGGGCGCAGGAAGGAAGGGAGGCCGGGGGTGCCGTCGGCAGCGTGGGCTGCCCCGGGGCGGGCGGCGGGAAGGCACGGAGCAGCACATGGACCGGGGACAGGGCTCCGGAGCGTGCCACGCGGGATTGCCGTTCTCCTCGGGTTCCTCTTTCCGTGCTGGCCCTCGAGCCGGCTCTGCTGCTAAGAGCATTTAAACGATAATTAATTTTCTGTGGGGCCTGGGTGGTTGAGCTGCGAGCATCCCCTCACCCCTTCCTCCCCCCTCCTTTTCTCGTCACGTTTCCTGCCCCGGCAGGGAAGAGGTTGGAAACACTGCAGTAACTTTTACTACCAAGATGTCTCGTCCCCGCGGGAGGTGGTGGGGAGAGGAGGGTGAGGAGAGATGGCTGATGCGAGCGGGCGAGGAGGAGGTCGTGCTGCCTTGCACGGCGGGTGGGAGGGAGGCTGCGCTGCTGGGGCCCCGCCAGCCCTCGCCTCATCTGCCTTTCTCTTCCTTCTGGCACCAGGAACTCGTTTGTGTGCCTGCCCGTGGTTTAGAGCGCTCAGATGGCAGTTTACTCTCCCCCCGTAGGAGTGTGTTGGAAACGTGCCTCACCTCCTTAAATCTCTTCGCTGTAGTGGGAGTCGTAGCTACTACAGGACAGGGCGAACAAAAGAGATGCAGACATGAAGAGGGAATGGAAGGAAAAAAGGCTTCATCGCAATGTACTTCCTCAAGAATTTAGGTTTTGCTACACTTGTTTCCCTTTTTCTACCAGAAAACCTCATTAATCGTGTGAAGTTTAAGTTAATTAAGATTTCAAACGTGAAATGCGCCATGCGATTGGAGAGGACTCTTAACGCTGTATGTGCCAGGAGAGTTGTAAGGTGATGATCGGTTTTAGCTCCTTCCCTTCAATTACGGTTATTTTAATTCTTTTTTTTGTCCGAGGGCATCTCGAAAGTACTTTCATTTTGAGAAGAAATGGCACTCATCCCCGTTTGTGAAGAGAATAGGGGGTGGGAGTCTCCATTTCCCTTCGGCCTGGGCTCGGTGTTTTTAGTGACCGGTCTCTCTCCCGCTTTTACTCGAGGAGGTGTCGGGACCAGCCTGCAGCGGCGGCCCGGGCGGCAGCACCAGCCTCTCCTCTCTTTGTCCCCTCGCTTCCCAGTTCGTCCATGTGGTGGTAGCTCGCATGGACCAGTGTCTCCGCGCTCCCTCCCTCCGCCGGTGTGTACGTGATCCGCTGCGAGTCGCTGCAGATTCCGCCTCTTTGCGTCATCTGGGCTGGGAGAAGCATCCTCCCTCCCCCTGCCCGCAGGAATAACGGGGAGCCCCCGGGTTTACCTGGGATTATCCGAAACTAATCGGGATGAAAGGGATTTGGTGCCATCGGAGAGGATGTTGCAGTTCTGGGGAAAAAGCAAATTGATACGTTTAAAAGGCTTTTTTTTTGCCCCTGCATGGTGTTAACGCTAGCTCAAGTTTTGTCCACGGTTTGCTCTCAGTGACATTAGTTCCACTGCTAAATGATTCTAGGAGACAGGGCATCTCTGTGTTAATGGTCTGGTTGCCAAATCGCCATTTTAATTTAAAAGTGTGGCAGGACACTGCCTCAAGCAGCAGTAGCGTGTTCAGCAAGAGGCTGAACCCTTCAACTTGCTTCCGCGTGGCTGGTGATTATATAATACAGTAGCAGATGCATCTCCTTTTATAAAGTATTAATCTGCACTTGCCACTGTGTGAATTAAGGCATTTAAAGGAGTTGCAGAGTCCATGGGTAACATCTACACTTTATTATCTGGCAGATTGCCACTGCAGCATATTTACAGGAAGGGTTCCAAAGTAACAGCCTGTGAAAGTTGTTGTCTGAGGAGTGGGGTTGAGACAAGGATGGAACAAAGTGAACTGGATACCTTCCAGGCTGTTCTGTTGGCACCGTTATTGTCCTTAGTTGGAAGAACAAGGAAATAAAAACACCAGTATTTTAGAATGTGATCATTTCAACTGAGTCACACAGCGCAATTGAGGTCCATAACCTTTACTATCTTGGTAACAGCATAGATGTGTAAAATATGTAACCTGAAGTCAGGGTGCAGGCTGGGTTAGGAGTTAAACAAGGGACAGAATGAGTCATGCCCTGTCAAGGTCATTTGCCCTCTGAAGGACAAAGTGCAAATGTGTGAGAGAAGTGAAGTCCTCAAGTATAACACAGAAGGAAATGTGCTGTTGTTACTGCTGTTTGAAAATACTTTGTTCACGCGAACTGTAGGTGAGGCAAAGCTACTAACTCTGAAGTAGGCAAAAAAGTTCTAAGATTAAAAAAAAGATTCTAGTCTCCTGTTTTAGATTTGTTAGACATTAGAAATCCTCAGAGCATCTGTAACCCAAAGTAAACTCACAAACATTTGAGTAGAAAAAACACCCATTAATGTTGCAGTACACATAATCTTCATATCAGTAGGGGCTGTGATGTAGATTGGGCTGTAAATTTTAGCATAGATTAAAATATGCATGAAATTATTTTTAAATAAGCATTGCTGCCTTTGCTGTTACTCTACTTTTTAATAATTTAGAAGTAGCATTATGTAAATGACACAAGTCTTTGTAGGTCATGTTAAGTTTTCAGTTAGTAACAACTTTCCATGAAAGTTGTTTTTTTTCCCTTTTTCTTTCTCTAAAATAATTACAACTATTAGGGTGTGTATGTGTCATACTGGGACTATTGTAGTTTAGTCATCATTGATTTGGTGGCGTTAAAGAATTTATCAGTTATTTGTTTCACAGGAAAAAAGATTGGTATTTTGGGCACTCATTGTGTATAAGTACTAACTTGACGGTCCATCACTTTAGCTAGCCAGCTGTTAAATTGTGATGTAAAGCAAATACTTTCCACCATAATCACAAGTGCCTTGAGAGGCAAAAGAAGTTTTGTCAATCGATTCTCAATATAAATACTGAATTAGTTGTCTGGACTATTTCTAAATTGTAGTGGTTGAAGCTCAGAAAGATGATTCAATAAATGAGTTTTAAGTCACACTTCTGTTTTCCCTTTGTGGGATCCTATTTGGGGCCTTGGTCTGCTTCAGGTCATGAAGTACACTGGTTGTACTTTATGTGGGTTACCAGTTGCTGCCACGGACAATTTTGGCCACCATAGGTCACTTACGTTCCACAGCCTCCAAACAAGATTGCTTGTTCTGGGACTGTGGTAGGTACAATTCCACAGCAGGAAGAGTCATCAGGAAGCTGCTGACAGGTGATTGTGCAGTGCTGGGGGAGGATGTGTGTGTGGCTACTGAGCTGCTGCCCAATTTACACGCTCCAGGTTATTTATTCTCTTTGAATATGACCATGTTGCTTTTGAGGTAAACCCAAACGATTCAGTGTTGTGGAAGACATAATGGTCGTTCTTGCTGAAGTAAAGATGTAATGAAGTACATGTCTCTCTGTTTGAGGCATTGCAAGCTTCCCAATATTTTGAGACATATTTATTATAGTAGTGTAGATGGGTATCTCTTGTCCTGGTAACTTATATTGGAGGAAGAAATCTTGTCACTGAAAAAAATAAAAAAGCTCAACTCCTCCAGCAAATACTGGATTAGAGAAACTTGAAAAGGTGGCTATAGCCTCTTCGATTCTGTACTTTTGGAATGCCATAAACAATAACTGTGGAAGCAAAGCTCTATGTATTTCTACATGTTTCTGCTCTTGAAGCATTACAGGCTTCTGAGGAACATGATGAGCCATACTGATCTTGACCTGGTGGCAGAGCTTCTTTTTTCATTATAGGCTACTGAGCTAATATAGTAAAATAAATAAGTTTGGTTTGGTTTTTTTTGAAAAGACGGAAACACACAAACCCAAACAACCCACACTCCTCTTACATCATCTGAATTACAGAGTTTATTTATGAACACTGATGTAGTTTGAACATAAGGAATTTTTTGAATTCTAGCCCTCCCTCCCAAAAAAAAACAACAACCACCTTGTTCAGCTAAGAATAGTGAATGTATATAGACATGTATATGAAATCCATATGTATGCCCATAGATATAATACTATAAATAGTATTTGCATGTAAAAGTAAAGACTGTAGTTACTAACGGGTAACTGTAACTATTTCAATGTATTTAATATTTTTGCAGAACTGCTTCTGTAATTAGTGAATTTTATGATTAAAACTGGTCTCAAGATTTTTAATTTTTAAAAAGGAAATAAACGTGTTGTCTAGATGTTTTACTATTGTATATATTCATGCAGTAGAATATTCTGTTCTAATATAATGTTACTGTTCAGAAAAATTACATAGTACTTTTTTCAGATACCTAGAATAGTTACTTCGGATATTTGCATTAAAATATGTGATGTAATTAAAAGTAAATGGAAAAAAAAAATCCAAATTGTTTTCTTGATGTTTTGTTCAGGCCTTGTATTTGACTGCGCCTCTTTTGATGAATATAGGCTCTTGGATGCTTGCTGGCATATCCATTTACATATTTGAGTAAAGCCCTTTTATTTGATAATGTTTCGACATTTTCCTTAATGTTTTTTTGCTATATAGTCTTATAAGTCTGAATCTTTATTCAGGATAGTACTTAAACATATGTACTGAGTCATTAAGCCTGTGTTGAAGCCAATGTTTATCTTCAAAATTGGTGGTACTTAAGTATTTCTTGATGCTTGTCCAAGGTGCCTAGTTTTGATTTTTCTTTTGTATGGTTTGTATTAAAGTTGTTTATTTAAAGGCATGTCTAACTGACTGAACTGAGGCAAACTTTGCTTAAACAAAAAGTAGTGTAGAACCTCATCTGTAGTAATGGTACATATGTACATGGAGCGAAATGTAGGAATGGGAGAGGAGTACTCTGTTGGAATAGGCAGTATCAAGGACAGTAAATTATCAACTTTTAAATCAATTCAGATGTTATGTAAAGCCCTCTAAGTAGTTGCAGTTTGCTTAATCTTTGCTGAGTCCAAAAGAGCGAAATAAATCTTTTCATGACTTGAAGGCAAAAGCAAATGGTAATTCAGAAAGATTTTAACTAATTCTTATGTTATTAAAAAAAAAACCAAACTGGTTTTACTCCTGGCTTTCTTTTGAAGCTGCTCTTCTAATCCTGTATGTTTATCAGGCAGCATTTATTATTCAGGACTAAATCCATGGTTAACCCGATAAATCTCTTTTTGAGTAATAAGCATATAATTCATAGTTATTATGGTAATTCATGAATACTGTTGTAAGATTCCACAAATAATGAAATATGGCAACATTTTGTTACACAAGTTCTGCAGAGGCTTTATGAAATTTTCTGTATTTACAGACTTGAATTACTGCAAGCACTATATTTAGATTTAGGCAGCCGATTTGTAGAAGTCTAAAACTTGAGTATGTTAACTATATTTTAGAGGTATCAAATTTTAAGATCCTTTACTCCTCAGCCATTCTGAAATGTAAGTCACGTGTTTAGGAGCCTGTGAGGAGGCACCCAAATCCTTCCTCTCTATAAGGAGATAAAATGCATGTCATCAAATAATAATAAATTGTATGTTGTATAAACTTAAAAAGATACAGTGGTGGTACTGGGAAGATATTTCTGTCTGTAATTTGTGGGGCTTTTTTCCCTGGGCTTTTGCCCTTTCTTGCAGCAGGTAAATCGTGAATTGTATCCGTTTTTCATAGGAGAAATTGGAAGATATTCAATAAGAAAGTATGTGGCTGTACTATGAATATATATACAAAAATACATATATATACATATAAAAAGCCAAAACCGAAACTACCAAAAAACCTCCTTCCCAAGCAACAACAACAGCAAATCCTCCCACACAACGTGTGCATTAATAGCAGCAAGCTGTGGCTTTGGTGAAAGGAATACTTCGTGCTGACATCTTCTCTGTTTGTGGAAAATAGTAGTGCTCCGATGAGCTGTCATTTTGGTAAAGTTAAAGGTCTTTTTCTGTGTTTTTCATTGGACACATGGTGTGTGAAGGGGGTTTGAGGTATTAATTTTGCTGTTTTCCCGAGAAAATAAGTTTGCCCTGTGTAGTAGATGTATTTCATCTGAGATGAAGCATGCTAACTTTCTTTTCACTGCAGGCTGAAAGATGAGATTCTCTGCTTTTCTTTGATATCATCCAGTTCTTAGTCTAAAACTGTGCTTTTAGCTATCTTGGCATTTGAGAACTTTTTCCTGCTCTGCCACAAAGCTGACTGTAGCTGAAGGAATTCCTAATACAGAATTGATTTGAAAACACTAGTACTTGTTACTTTTAATCTTAAGTCAAAGTGACATCTACAGAAATAGCAAAAGCAAGTTTTTGATTTTTGACAAAGTTAATTTCTTAGTTTCACATTGATAAACTTCAGGGACTTGACTGCATATTCCTAAGTAATGAATCTTTGAGAATACCTCAGCCTCATTCTTAATTTAGACAGACTGAATTTTACAGCTCAGTGTTTTTTTCTAGTAATGGTAGATACTGTAGGAATAGATCTTTGTGACTTGCTGTGTTGTAGGTTCATAGATTTTACTTATCCACTTTTTGCAAAATTTCCAGAGAGGTGAACACTTAAGACCTATATCGAAGACCAAAGCTGATGTGCTGCTTTGCTCTCTTATGTGCATCAGATTTGGAGAATTGGTGCCTAGTGGATAGTCCTCTATTTTTTGCATCCCTTTTCAACTGGCGTGCCGGGGCTGTGTCTTTCAGTGTAGCCTATCTACTTCTGTCTTCGTGTTTTGCGTAATGTCTTGTATCTTCTATGGAACCACTTGGTTTATTACTTCTGGAAAGTTCCTGAATAATGGGTAAGGTAATCCAGTGTCTGATGGGAGACCAGTGGAGCTTCCAGTGTTGATAGTGAGGTTAAGTGCTGACCGTGGGACTTAAATGAAAGATTTACAGGAATGTAATTGTCAGGTGTCTATGAGCACAGAATTCCGACTTGAGCTTGCAATTTTGAAAGCAAAGTGGTATTTAGACACTCTTCTGTCAAATGAGTCTATGTAACATTTTTTGTGTTAATTTACTGCTATTTCTGTCTGAAAATGCGCATCCGTTCAAGTCAACTTTGACTCTGTTCCCCATAAAATACTGTATTATATAACACTTGTGTTATTTTGGAAAACTTAGGAAAAAGACGGTTACAATATAATTTCTCATTTGAAGAAACTAAATTTTAACTGGCTGAATGTTGCACATTTCAGACAGAAAACTAGTCATTATTGTGAACTAATTTGCATTCTTGTAGCTGTTACTTTTACAATGCTATTTTACAGTCAGCAGCAATTTAATCTCTGATTAGAACACATATTGGCATCCGCATAATGATTGTAAGAAAGAATACGTTTGAACCCTTCATGCTCATGGGCTGATTGCACTGTCATTAGGCAAATTTCTGTTTTAATAGATGGTGGCCGTTTTCTTTCAGAAGGAATTAGTATTCCCTTTATTTTTAAGACACTGAATATTTGTATCACAGAAAATATTGGATGACCTATAACAATGTGATTTTGCTTTTTTTCCCCAGGTATGAATGCTGCTGTACGTGCAGTAGTACGCATGGGAATCTACGTAAAAGCCAAAGTCTATTTTGTTTATGAGGTTAGTTTGTGTTTTATTTGTTCTGTATTTTGTCCTCTGACTGTGCTTGAGTTTTTATGGAAGCATCATGGAAATAAATAGTATAAGTTAAGATAGGTCTATGTTTTTCCCTTTCATCATGTGTTATATTTGGTAATTTTTATTTTTGGTGAAATTTATTTTTCCTAAGTTCTTCTAAAAGTATGTAATTTAAAAGTAATTTTTAAAATGTATGGAATTCTTTGTGTGCTACCAGAATCTTGAAAATACTGAGAAAACCAGAGGTGGTTGTCACCCAGCAGTGAGATGTGTATCTCTGCACCTGTTAGATGTTTAGCCCCATTTATTGTTCTTTATAAATACTTTCCTAAACCTGGTTAAACTACTGATTTTTTAACCCTTTGAGTTTCCCCAGTCCATTTTCCGAGGGTATGTTAAGGATGCATCCTCATACTGGTTTCATGACTTGTACGACTTGGTTTTGATCAAGAGTGCTGTCAGGCTGGTGACCTCTTTCCAGGCTTGTAGGTGGAAAGTTCCAACTGAAAAAACTCAACAGAAAAACGGAACCAAAAGACCACAAAACAAACAAACCCCCCCCTCCAAAAAAAAAAACCAAAAAACCCACACAACAAAAGCTAAAACAAACAAACAAAACCCAAACAAACAACCCACAAAAAAAACCAAAACACAGACAAACAAAAACCAGCACAGCCACCCTTGCCCCCCCCCCAAGAAAAAAATCCCCATCAAAACCCTGACCATTAGTGATACATCCAGACATGAGAATTTTGTGGTTGAAGTTTGTGACTGAGTGTGCATAAAGACTGTTCACTTCTGTAACAGTTTTGTAATATGAAAAAAAAAAAAATTAATGTAAATGTGAAGGTAATATTTCATGTGTATGTCTTACTGGATGACTATGTTATAGGTAGACTTCTGTATAAAGTATGCTTTCAGTTTTTATACAGCTTGCAGTAAGAAGTCATTCTGCTCTCACTGGAATTCATGTACAACTGCCTAGTAGTTTGAGATCATTACAAATCATAATACAAAAATTGATGTGGGGGAAAACTTGGTAAGGAATATTCCCTTTTAACTGTAATTTAATGTTCAATGTAAAAATAAACAGTATCAGAATTCATAGAAGTGCTAGGAAAATACTTTGGGTTTAGTTTTGTGTGTGCCAAATACGCAATTTTTATCTTTTAAAAGTAGCTATTTATCCGTTTTTTCCATGTCTGCTTATTCCTATAGCTCGTTTACTAATGAGATGCAAAGTATATTGAAATACAAATAAGCAGAGGACTGTGCTCCAAAATTCTTTTATAATACAGTGCTACACCACATTGCTCTGAACATTTAGTGTGTGCTAATTGCATGGCCACTCTCTGGAATTCCCTCAGTGTTCAGCTGGTTTGCAGGCTTGCTGAAATGGGTCAGATACTTCTCTGGAAGTAAGGAGGAGTTTTTGGCCACCTTTAGGACAGAACTTGGATTTTAATTTATTTTTTAATTAAGTTTGACTTAAGAATGACCATCTTTTGTCACCTTTTAAAAATTGTTTTGTGTCACAGAGTGTGTTCAATGATAAATTTCCAGATAAATTTGAATATTTCTGTTTTTTCTGAACTTAACAAAATAGCACTAATTAAGATAGCATAGTCCTCTGTTAACTGCTAGAGCTTTCCAGTTCTGAAGTCAAAGATATTTCTGAATGAAAGGCAATTGTAAAAATCGAGTCAATGTTGGGAGTTGTGTTTCCATTATATATTGTCATTCTGTCTTCAATGTAGTCTGGGAGTAATAGGGGCTCTAAAAAAGATCTTCTAGTTTAGTCCATTCAGTTCTATGTTTTGGAAAGTACTGAATGCTAAGCGTTATTCTTTGACTTCTTGGTGACCGAAATACGAATTCGTTTTTCTTTCACAATACATCCATGTACTTCAGAGAGGCTGCAAGCTTGGAAATTAAACACCTATTCAATTTCACCCCTTTGAAATAGGAAACAGATAAAGTGATGGGTGTAGTGGAAGGTGAAAATCTTGGGGTGAGACTTGCCATGAGTGTTCCGAATTATAATCCCTTGATGAATACAGAGAAGATGCATTTTCCTGTAGACTTGTTATTTGCTACTTCTCTTTAAGTATTTATTCTAAATTGCAGTTTATCAAATGCAAACAGATGTGTTAGGTAAGGAGAATAGTATGTTTTTAGCCTGCATTTTGAGTAGGCATTTTAACTAGATACACATAGGACAGGGGAAAGTGGTGGTTGTATTGAAGCTGCTCTGAAAAAGTGAAGGAAAATATGAAGTGGCAGTAGCCAAAAGGAGAAAAATATTTTTGTTATTTGGATCCAAAAATTGAATCAAAGGTCTCAGACTTTTTAAGCTTACTTTGCTGTAGTCATCATTCGCTCTTTTTCTCCTGTAACTGTGTCTGTCATCTTTTGCACTGTAAAATGATCTGTCTTCTACAGCTGTGGTGAAAACTAGCTCCATATTCTAAGTAAAACAGTAGCTCAGTTTTCTATTTCCTAACTCCCATTTTGCTTCATTTTGTGATGAGCGATTACAAAGATAAATAAAAATTGATAATGAATTTGATACAAGTAATTTTCTAGCCTTTTTTAAGTTGGTTTTACTGAAGCCCAGAGAAAGAAATAGTTATATATATGAATTCATGGGCTATTTCATATTGTTGTTGTTATTGTTGGCTGGACTTCGCGAACGAAGATCTTGGGATAAGCCTGCGCAATGGATTTTTTAAGTGAGGCACAGGGTGCGCAGAACTGGCCCCACTCCCTTTACTCCTGAGGCTCATCTTGCCACGGCCGAGCACGCTCGGATGGCGACAGCGAGTTCCTCCAGGATTCGAACC
>VXAU01005463.1:770569-879086 GCA_013399695.1 Formicarius rufipectus | reverse complement strand
TTTTTTTTTAAAATCTTCATTGAAATTAGCATATTTCAAAATACAGCTATTTTTGGGCACAGTGCTTGCTCTGTACAGTTGCCTAAGTAGAGTTCCAGGCTGCTCTAGGATACTAGTTTGGGATTGGGTTCTTTTCACTGTTCAAAAACTATTAAAGTCTGTTTTGGGGTTTTTTGTTCATTAAATTGAGAATGGTAAGAAAAGGTGATGCCTCTCATTTGTGGCAACTCACGTTAGAAACTGAGCTCTTAAATATTTATGCAAATAACTTGCCCTTTTCCCAGGATTGAAGCACATAGTTCCCAGTGATGCATGCTCTTACTACTAAGCTATGGAACTTTTAGTTTCTTTGTCTTGATTAAGAGATTTTTCCTCCAGAGGCCAGCATTGGAAATGCAATGGTATGGCAGTCATGGATTTCTGTGAGGAAAACTTCATATCTGTTACGTGGTAGTCTGTGCACTCAGTGACTCTAGTATTTTACATTGTCAAACAGTAGCTAAAAATTCTCAGTCAGCTCAAATAATTGTTAAAGCCCCAATTATCTCACATGTAGCATATCAAGAAGATGGTTTGATCTTTTTTGAAAGCTTTTATCTTTAAAGTATAGACTGGAAGCAAGGTTTGCTGTCCCTGCCGCTCTGTAAGAGTTGCAGTGTGTATGTATGTATCCTGTGAACATTTGACCCACAGGGATTTCCTCTGTACTTTTGACAGTTTGTTTTTTCCATTCTTGCCCCATAGGTTTAGTATCTTAGTGCTTAAGTTGCTATTTATAATCTAGGTAAGGATTTTTATTTTTTTTTTTTGGTGTAAATTGTCAGATTCCCACCCTGTTTTGATTTAGGTCTGTGTTCATCTGCTAGTAATTTTTGGTAACTGTCCAATTGTAACAGTGTTGATCTATTTGTTAACTTAATTCAAGTTAAGTTTCACCTTTAAAAGGGATTGACCAGTCTCTCTTAGTGTTTAAATAACTAAAACAATGGAAATCTTGATCATTGTTAATACTTTAATTATAATTAGGCATCCTATTTTTCCCTTTAGCTTTTCTTGAAAACTGTTTAAATTCTATAGCTGGTATCTCAACAGTATGGAAAACAACATGGACATGTCTAACTACATTGTTCAGAGGTGGCTTACCGATAACTCCTCAGCAAACAACTGAATTAGGAAAAGCTAATAGGATAGTTCAAATAGAGGGGGATTCCAAAGCATCCCTTTTTCCCTACCTTGTAAGGGTAGGAATTGTTAGTGCTTCCCCAGTTCTCAGTTGTCTATGTAGATATGGACTCCTGATCAAAATGGATTCTTTCTACTTTAAACATGCATGATGCAGGAATTGGTCACTGTTCCTCCTTAGCTTAAGTATAAGCTTTTTCAGATCTTCAGTAGTTTTGATGGAGAGAGGTAGTAATGCCAGGCATAACTCTTTGGCTGCTCACTGGATAGTTTTTTTTCCTTCAAATAAGTGTGGTTCTTTCCATAGTACAGCACGTATTTTATGAAGACTGTTTAAGTTACGGTATTAAGAATTTCTTAAATGCATCACTAAAAATAGTCATTTTTCTTCTATAAAATATCTTTTGTCTATTTTTTGTGTAACTGCCTCCAAAAAAGAAAAGTTATGTGACCTGCCTTCTTCATTTATGAAAAAATTTTGGTCATTGCTCTTTATTTTGATTTGCTTATTCCAACTTGGGGGGAAAATAAGCAGTGTGTTACAAAGGTAGATTCCCAATATCATGGCCTTTGGCTAAGGTTCTGTTTTTAAGGAACATATTTTATAAGATGTTTCAAAGTTGTCATATTAAAAAAAAAAACCTCAGTATTTATTGCTAAGAAAGAAGCAACACAATGCCATTCTAATTCAGTAGTGATTTAATCTGTATAAAGTATTGCCTTCAAATTGATCTTCTAGGAAGGAGAGAGTTTTCTTTGCCTTTTCCCTGGCAAAGAAATGTTTCCTTTAAATTGAATAATTTTTTTGTTAAACATTTTTAATGACTTAAAGTTGCAATGAAATACGCAAGCTGAGTCTTACTCCAGTGGAAATTTTATCCAGTTTTATAAGTCAGATTTCTGAATTACTTTTTCAGGGTTACCAGGGAATGGTTGATGGAGGTGATAATATTGTAGAAGTTTCATGGGAAAGCGTTTCAAGTATCCTGCAAGTGGTAAGTATTGAGGGGTTAGCGTGGGACCCAAACTCTTTATTTAAGCAAACAACTAAAATTTTAGATCCGGTCAACCATTGTAATTACGTATTTGAACTCTGTGATGACTGAGTGAGCATCATACAGCACTTTCAGTAGAGACTGATTTCTGCAGTATGACTCTTTCTGAAAATCTTGGTATGGTCTTGTATTTGATGCACAGAAGTAATCTTGAAAACCTTTGTTCTAAATTTTCAACATCCCATGTCATTAGCCTCTTAAAGCCAACTGACAAGCCTATATTTAATGGCCAAAACATGAAACAACTGTGTTCTGTAAGGCAAATACTTTATTATGAAACCCTGTTGACTGTCTCTGTAAGTGGATTTAGAATTACAGTAATGGATGTAATTACAATGCAGTTCTGCAGAGCTCAGATAATACCAGTGACTTTGTACATTTTTATTACAACGTTTCTGCAGTGTGGCCTTTTGGATCTCCTCAGCCTTTGCTCAGCATGGTAATGTTGTTACCTCTTCCAGAGCAGGTGCTATGTTTGGCGAAGAGGCCTTACTGCTTGCCAAGCTTTCTGAAAACTACCTCCAGGTGAAGCATGGGTTTCTTTGGAGCTTTCTGTAAGGCTAATAAACAAAGCAGTTAGCAGAGACAAATTTATTTTTTTTTTTAAACAAACCAATGACCTGGAATACTGTGAGATATTTTGTCGACTGTGTTGGTTGTTTTGCTTTTTTTTGTTTTGGTTTCCCCCCCCCTTTTCCCCATGTTTATCCTCCAGAGTCTGTACGTAGACACATAGAATATATAATTTTGAACGGGATCTGTAAGGATCATTGAGTCCTAAAATTAAGCAATACGACCAAAAGCATCATCCAGATGGATCTTAAGATTAAGAAACAATTGAGTTATCTTGGCCTGGCCACACAGGAGTTTAGGCAAGAGCAGGATGTACCATATGTGTATAGCATACACAGTATAACAAAAACTTATATCTGAGCTTGATTGCTAGTAGTTGAACAGTCCAGCTATGTGAAGCTGAGAATGTGCCTTACAGAGTGTGTCTAGTTGTTTGGACTGGAAAGGTTAATCGACCTTTATATTTCTGTTTAATCAGAACAAGTAGTACATAGTTTCAAATACATAATTTTTTTTCTGCTTGTAACTGTGTTCTTTCATAAGTTTGAAAGTTTAAATCTCTTTCTTTAGTCCTGTTTTTTCGGTTTTGTTTTTTTTTTCTTTTCTTTTTTTAGAGCATCTCCATGTGTACACATCTGGTTTTTATCTGGAGAAAGCTGAACTGCTTCTATTACACTTTTTTGTTCTTCCACTAGCAGCTATATAACATAGATGGCAAAGTAGTGCCCAGGACTGGCTTGAAAGCTGAATCATGTGTTGATAGGGCAGATAATATCAGTGGAGCCTCTGCAGATTTGAAGCTCAAGTTAAAGGAAATGTTTGTGTAAAAGTGAGCTAATCATCTCCAGATTTGTCTGCAGGAAAGATAAAGTAATTGTTACTCCTTTTTACTGTGACCATAAATAAGGCAAAAATTTAAACTTCATGAATGACTGAAGAACAAACAGAGAAGATAAGCTTATAGTGTGTTATCAGCAAGATGCCCAGTGGTTTTCAGTGACAGGGCACTTCAGTTGTTTTTGAATTGTGGGGTTACATTTTTTTACTCCAAGTGTTTATATATTTCATGACACTAGGGGAAAATGTCAAATTGAGTCAAATTCATCTAAGTACTGTATTTAGTATATCACTCTTACTAATGTCATTATATATAAGTAACAACCTATTTATTGGAATGCTGCTGAAATTAATCCCAAATCATTTAACATTTTCCTTCCAGAGTAGCTCTTTATCAGTCATTTTTGAGTGTTCTGTCATTTTTCCCCTGTGTAACTGTTCTGGAGAATATCATAATTTCCCACAGGTTTGTTAATTCTTTGTTCATCATTACTTTTTACTCACTGTAAAATTGAAGATGGAGGGTACGCTGCAAAATTCATCATTAATCCATTTTAAAAATATATAGTGATGTACTGGAGTGTAAATTAAAACTGCTGTACTTCCTTCTCCTAGGGAGGTACAGTTATTGGTAGTGCACGCTGCAAGTCCTTCCGTACACGTGAGGGCCGCCTGCAGGCAGCCTACAACTTGGTCCAGAGAGGCATCACTAATCTCTGTGTGATCGGCGGAGACGGC
Organism: Formicarius rufipectus; assembly: GCA_013399695.1. NCBI lineage: Eukaryota > Metazoa > Chordata > Aves > Passeriformes > Formicariidae > Formicarius > Formicarius rufipectus. The sequence continues at coordinate 874,701 of VXAU01005463.1, read as the reverse complement.
AGCTTAACCGGCGCCAATCTGTTCCGCGAGGAGTGGAGTGGGCTTCTGGAAGAACTGGCACAGGAAGGTGAGTTTGCCTTTAGACCCTCTAGGCTTCCAATCCCTACCTGCAGGGAAATTACAGATCCTAATTATACTTAGGTAGTCTGTATCCAGAGGGCATTTCTGAAGTTCAGAAGTCAGATGTGTTCATTTTAGGAGACTACATGATTCTTTGTAAAATAAGAGGTTTTACTTTCTGTGCATTCTCTCATGTATCTCAAAAAGAACAGATAAGTTACTGTGCCACAGTCTGTGTGCCTTTTTTTCTTCTGTTGTGAATCCTTTTTAGGATCTGAGCTCTGAATCTTCTACTTGAAAAGTCCTATGCCCTCATATTCAAACTGAGATGGTAATTCTTTTCCTACAACAAGCTACACGCTTGGCAGTTACTAAATTATGACGCTTTCCTGCATATGTGTCACTCTTTGCTTAAGATCAGAACATTAAGTGGCTGTTGATAAAAGTACATCCAGCCCAGTAGTTGTCTTTGATAGCATCTAAGAGAATGTATAGGGAAGAGTAAAAGTGTAAAATAATGCTCTATTGATATTATAGGTTAACATATAAATACTCTGATAGGTTCCATCCATTTCTGTCTTCAGGACTTCCTGAACCAGATGATATTAGCAGTCCTTAATGAATTTCTCTTCCATGAATGTATGCAGTCTACTTGAAAGCATACAGATTTTTGTTGAAACCATTGTGTATCAAGGAGTTCTACAGCTTCACTGAATAATGAAGATTGTGAAGAATCTTGTGTTTATTTTGATCCTACTGGCTTCTAGTATAATTTGATATCCTATAATTTTCGTATTAGAACAAACAGTGAATGGTCAATCCTCCTTCCTCTCTGCATGCCACTTGAGATTTTACAGCTGTCTTATTTTCCCTTCATCATCTCTTTTTCTAGATGGAGGAGTCCTAGTTTGCTTATTTGTTCCCTATATGTAAGTTCTATACCTTTGATCATCTTTGTTGCCATTCTCTGAACCTTTTCCAGTTCTACCATGTTTTGAGGTGGGGAGGACCACAACTGCACCCAGTATTCAAGATGAGGGCAAACCATGGATCTACACAGTAGTATAATGATCTTTGTTTTGTTCTCTATTCTTTTCCTAATATTTTCTAATATTTTGATTTTTTTGACTGCTGTTGAGCATTGAAGCTGATTTATTAATGAAAACAACATTATTATGCTGAAAATAGCATTATTTTGTTTGAAATGTTAGGGTACATTTTTCATGTGTCTTAGTTTGTATTTATCTGTAATGAATTTCATCTGATACTTTACTGTGTCTTGCTAGTCTTCTTCATTTCTTCGCAGTCACTTCATACCTTTAGAATCCAAATAATTCAGTTTGATCAGTAAACTTTGGCACCTTGCCGCTCATTCCCTTTTTTAGGTTATTGCTGAATGTGTTGATCAGTGCAGATCCCTTTAGAATGTCATTGTTTATCTTCCTCAGATAAAAGAATTTGAATTTACTATGGCCCTCTGTCTCTTATTTTTTACCCTCTGTTTCACATTATTTACTCTATGAACATACTTCTCTCTTACATGGTGACTCTTAGTTTCCTCAAAATCCCTTGGCAAAAGACCTTGTCAATGGGTTTTTGGAAATCTAAGTCGAACATGTCAACCAGACAGCCCTTATTCTTGTATTAAGTCACCTTTGGAACTCTAGAAAAGGTTTGTAATGCATGGTATACATTCATAGAAACATTTTGGTTCTTCACAATGCTGTGTTTATCTTCATGGACATTAGTTATATTTTTCAGTTAATGGTTTCTACTGTTTTTCTCTAATATAGACATTAAACACACGGATACATAGTTCTTGAATCCCATATTAAAAATTTGGCATTGTATGTACTACCATTCCATCCACAGATAGTAAGGTAGTTTCAAGTGCTTAAGCAGCTAAGGCACTTCATCCTTGAGATCCTTTAGAACTCTTGGATGATGCAGCATTTTCATTGATGTCTTTGGTGACACAGCTAAGACTTAGAATAGGAGCTTTTCTGTTCTGTTTGCTTATTAATAATGAAATCAAGAGCCTTTCAGTGTTGCAGAAGAGAAGTCTTCAAAAGTTGGCTGATTTTTGATTATTTACATAACGCCCATAGTCACATTCAGTTTGCATCCTTTTACTTCTTTGTTGCATGTTATACACTGAGACTACAATTTGAATAATACTGTTTTAAATCAAACCTGTCAATTTTAAGCTTTAGTTAGAAAACTTGGTAGTTTACCGATGTTTTGAGATGGACTGAAAAGCTCTTATTTCCTTCTTTACTGTAAGGAATTCTGTGCAGGATTCTTTTGTTTGGATGTTTGATTGGCTTTTGTTTGTAGTTTTGACTAACCTTGTTACCTAAAATATCTGAACATACTTTAATGTTTGGATATGTTTCATTTACGAAAGTAGAGTGCCCAAGTAATATGTCCAATTAATTTTTTTTAATAGTTTTACAGCTCTTTTTCTGGATGCTACTTTACAGGAAAGATTGATGCAGAGGCTGTTAAGAAATATGCTTACCTTAACATTGTGGGAATGGTTGGATCCATAGACAATGACTTCTGTGGCACTGATATGACCATAGGTACTGACTCAGCTTTGCACAGAATAATTGAAGTTGTTGATGCCATCATGACCACTGCTCAGAGGTAAATTGCGCATATTATAGAGATTGCTAACAAGTATGTAGTTGTTCATGCTTCAAAGCTTGCTTTTGCCATACAATAGTGAAGGATTTAAGTTAATTTTGAATAGGGTTTAGGTAAGTGGGAGTAAAAGCTCTTTTTGACTTCATCTTTCAAGTGTCTTGGTTTCTTTTTGTTTTATTGTTTTTTTCATGATTGCTGTTGTGGCAGCACTTTAAACATGTCACTGTAGAGACTGTCAGCTTTAGGGGCAAACTTTGGTTTTTAGTATATTTTTAGTCTTTCATAGTCTTAGAGAAGAGCCAGACACACTTCGAATAGTACAAAATAGTAGTTTGTATATACTTTGTTTCAGTAAAATTAAAGAAATTAAATTACTATGTTTTTAATATAGCTATATCATTGCAGTTCTTAACTATGGGTCTTCATCATTTACATTTCCAGTAAATGTTCATATCTTAACCCTTAGCTTCCTGTGCATGTTTTTAAAGAATGTAGTAGTGAAAACAAATTATGCATTGGAAAACACGTAATTTTAAATACATTGTTTAATGTGATCTTCTGTTTTGCTAATGAATTCTGTGTTTTGATTAGCATAGTAAACACAGTTTGTTTCTTGATACCAGGCTCAGTTAATCTGTTTTCTTACATTTACAGCCATCAGAGGACTTTTGTTCTGGAGGTTATGGGGAGACACTGTGGGTATGTATTGTCTTCAGCATTTTGTATCTCATACAGGTATAATTATGAAAGGCCAAGAATTCGGAACCGTAAATGTCTAATCATTTGTTCTGTTTATTAGGTATCTGGCTCTGGTTAGTGCCTTAGCCTGTGGTGCAGATTGGGTGTTTATTCCTGAATATCCGCCAGAAGAAGGCTGGGAAGATACAATGTGTGTTAAACTTTCAGAGGTAATCTGTGAATATGTTTGAGATTCTCTGATGACTTTGCAGATGTTTATTTGAAAATAGTAATTAAAAAATGTGATCAGGACTTTCAGCAAGTCTTTGTTTTTGGTGTCATGCAAATTTCTCCATGATCTTGAATGTAAGGACTGCGATTTGTGATTTTTTTTTTTTTTTTTTTCCCCCCAATATGCAACCTACTCTGGGAATTACATAAAGCTGTTCCCATATAGGCAGTGTGCATATCTATCCTCAGTAATTTGTTGCAAGACATTTCAGGCTCATCAGTGAATGAACCTGTATGAAAACAAAATGTGTGAGAACACTTCAAGTATGACTGGTTAAACATAAGAAGTATTTCCTCAAATCCTAGAAGGTTGATGTACAGCAATTGATTATAAAATTGAGCTGCAAATTATTTTTGGTGGTTGTTTTAATTATATGGTTGTGCTTGTATTATAGAATCGTGCACGGAAGAAAAGGCTGAATATTATTATTGTAGCTGAAGGAGCTATTGATTGCCACAACAAACCTATAACGTCAGAGAAGGTTAAGGATGTAAGTGTCAGCATCCCTATGATACACACTTTCTATTCCGTTCCTGAGATGGGGCTTATTGTAAACAACATTTCTGTAAATCTGCACCTGTAAGGTAGCATGTCACACAGTTGTATTTTATGTGCTTTACTTTCTGCATCCAGATTCTACTGAAAGGGATATTTTTGGCGGGTATTAATTAGAAACTTTTCTTCTTGTAATATAGCAGTTCAAAAGCACCTAATTCATGGGTACCTTAATTGATAGAGAGTTAGAAATTAGCTCAAATCAGTATTTGTAATCTTATTTCTCTTTGTATATCTTATAAAATTGTAATGTTAGTCTGTCTCTCAGTGAAATAATAGTGCATGCATTGCAGAAAGTCTTGTCACTTCTTAGTGGTTGCTTTGCTAAAATTTCATTGGTGTCTAAGATTAATAAAACTTTTGAGCTGAAGTTATTCTGCTTTTTTTGTAAAATGTCCCTTAAGGACTTGCAAAATAGTCATTGGCAGAGTAATTGGAGTAATGCTAGCACATTTATATAAAATAATGATGGTGATTAAACCCAGTGTGTTTTGAAACTCTTTGCAGCTTGTGGTTCAGCGACTTGGTTTTGACACCCGAGTAACTATCTTGGGTCATGTGCAAAGGGGTGGAACCCCTTCAGCTTTTGACAGAATTCTGGTGAGTGTTCCTTAAAATTCTGATGATTGTTCTAAAGTAATTCCTCAGGACACTGCACAGTGTAACTGGATTTTGATTATTTATTGGGGGTGGGCTGGTTCTTTACCTGAACAACTTGACAAATTCTTATCTCACATTACCTATCTGAACAGCTCAAATTCAGAATAGTGAGTGTTTGTGTAGAGGAACCTATATTAGAATTCAAATGCAAAATTGTAAGAACAGTCATTCATACTTAAAGGTATTGAGCAGCCCACGACATTTTCATCTTACCATGGAGAAATTGGTTTCAGCTTGTCTTACAGAAAAATCAGGACCATTTATGTGATTTGAATCATTGTGTTTTGAAGTTCTTGCCTGAACACTCAAACGTTATCTGTTTCCAGGCAAGTCGTATGGGTGTGGAAGCCGTGCTTGCCCTCCTAGAAGCTACTCCTGCTACCCCTGCCTGTGTTGTTTCCCTGTCTGGAAACCAGGCTGTCCGTCTGCCTCTGATGGAGTGTGTGCAGATGGTGAGTTTCTGGCAAAAAGCCAGTTTATAGCTGTTCATTTACTACAGCAGATTGTGACAGGCGTTGGCCGAGTGGTGTAAGTCGCTGCCTCTGGAGCCGGCTGCTCCTCTGAGGACCCAGTTCGAATCCCGAGGAACTCGCTGTTGCTGTCCGAGTGTGCTCGGCTGTGGCAAAATGAACCTCAGGAGTAAAGGGGGTGGGGCCAGGTCCGCACACCCTGTGCCTCACCTAAAAAATCCATTGCGCAGGCTTATCCAAAAATCTTTGTTGGCGAAGTCTAGCCAACAAAAGCAACTACAGCAGATTACTGTGTGCCTTAATAGTCAGTTTCATTAGGGCACTGATGAGAATGTGTGCAGCACTTTTCCACATTTCATAAATGAATAATGAAGTTCATGTATGTTGTCTTTATATTACTACTTATTTGCAAACTACCAGGAAGCAAGGTATATATGTCTTTGTAATTAGTTTTAAAATTTTTGTATCAGGTCTTCCCTTTTTATTACTGCAACAGATTCCTCAAATGTTTGCATCTATTTACATGTCATATGCGAGTCAGGTTCCTCATTGAAACTGCTCAGCCTAAACTGAAAAAAGAAAGTACAGAATAGATGCATTGATGTCTTTATCCCGGAAAGGCTTTAGGTGTTTGTTTCTACCATCTTTTTTTCCTGTACATTGTAATTTATACAAGTTTTCCTGTAATTTATGCTGTGACAGGAGGTAGCTCATAAACTGAGGAAATGGCAGTATTTCTTTTTTCACTACAGAAATATATGTGGGAAATATATTAAATAATTAACTTCCTGTGTTTTCTAAACATACTGACCAATCAACTTGTTTTTTCAAGACACAAGAAGTCCAGAAAGCTATGGATGAGGGAAGATTTCTTGAGGCTGTGAGGCTTCGTGGAAGGTATGGCCACTAGATTATATCAATTTATTTACTCCAGAAGAGCTGAACTGCTTTGCTGTTCTGTTGGAATGTGACTTTTATTTTAAATATTTTACTGTCCATATGGTTTTGTGTGTTGAGAATAAAAGAGAAGACAGAAGAACAGTTGCTTAAATAGAATAATTTAAATTTTTATCTGCATATAAACATGCAGAACACAAATGTAGCTCACTGCTGTGTCAGACTAGAGACTGATACTAGGCTAACTAGTCACAAACTAAAGAGCTTCTATGATGTATGACCTGACTGGTAGCAACCATATGTTTGTTTATTTGAGGTTTTGAGCCCAATTCTGTGAGCTTGTTTGTAAGTAGGTGGTAGTTTTCCATCGGTAATGTTGCAAGGAGGCATTCTTCACTCCTGTCAGAACAGTGTTTTCTGTTTCAAGTCATTTGATAATAAAATGCTTTATCCCCATCTAAGAAACTAATTTGCTAGATATATAGTTATTTTATATTTTATCACTATTATCTGACAAGACTGAGTATTTTTCTGTGTTTTCTCATTTCCTCTTTTATCATATTTCGCATTTTTAATAAGTGGTGTTAATATTTCATCAAGTGTTTCTTTAAAATAACTGAGTTGAAAAAATTATTATTTTATTTGCATCTCATATTTATTTAGGAGCTTTGAAAACAACCTAAACACTTACAAATTACTGTCGCACAGAAAACCAGATGCCGAGCTTCCAAAGGTAAGGGGTCTTTATGAGTGTGTTATGCATATCTGCTTTTGGGATATGTCAACAATTAGTGGGGTTTTTTTTCTTTCCTGCCCCACATCCTGACTAAATACCCCTTTCAAACCTATGCCATAGGATAGTTTATAAAATTAGTTAAATATTATAAGGAAAGATGCTTGCAACACAGTTTTATTCTGATAATAAGTAACATTTTTTCAAAATGAAAACCACTGTAAGTAGGAATTTCTGTGTAGACAGTTTCTTTCTGTCTTATATGCCTGATTCCAGTTGTTACAGTGTCTGAACCTGGTAGCTACTGTTTTGCCCTCTGGTCCTTACCACGGAGAGAAGGTGGTGTAATCGTGATTAAGACTTTAAAAATCTTGAGATAAAGGAAGATGCTATATTAAAAAAATTCCAGTCTTTCCATTTGAAGGGAAAAATCACTTGAGCAAGGGCAAGTCCAGGAATGCATGGGATGAAATATTTAAGACAGATGAATCATCTTTATCTGATGTAATAAGTTGCTGTTCATAATGCAGTAAGGGGGCATTTAGTTCTTTTCTTCGTAGTTCCTAAGTTTTGTATAAGAAGAAATTTGCATTTATTAGGAAGCAGACACTAAATTTTTTGTGCAAACAAATTTTAGATGAAATTTTTTTGTTCTCATTAAATATTTGCTGATTAAAGTCCACGTTTGGTCATCCTTGGTGTTTGTCACCTCAATGGTTAATTCCTCTTTTAGTTGTGTTTTGTGACCATTTGTTACTTACTTTGTATAATTATGTTGCTGTACATGTTTTAGGTTTTTTTTTTCCAATTAAATACTGATTACTCATATCAGTATTATTAAGGAGGAAAATTGTCTTGAAAATACAGTAAGGAGGACCTAAGACTGACCTTCAAGTGATCAACAAATACAGAATTTTTTTTGAGGGGTATTTAACATTTGCTTTGCTAGATCAGGTGTTTGAGTGGCAGGTTCTTTTTTCATATACCAATGAAAATTCAAGACTTAGCATTGGGCTTTTGTATTTTGCTTCAGAATACTTTGGCTGTACTTTCTTGCAATGAGTGGCATTAGAAGGAAATGTTGGGTGCTTGTAACTATTAACTACTTGAATCTGGCCACACTAACCAAATATGTGCTTCAGTAAGAGGTTGAATGGGAATCAAGAAGTAGATGGAATGTACACGTCACAGGAATTGAGGAAAAACCTGAGCTATTGAGATCAGTAGAGCCAGCTGAATGCTCTGCTTCAGCAGTGCTTCTGCACAGGTTTTGCTGCATTTTTTTATGATCTTCTGATTGTACCAGGATTAAAAGAGAAACCACATATAATCTGGTTTGGGTCCTTTTTTTTTTTTGTTTTGTTTGGGAATGAAGTGAGGTGGTGTTAGGTTTTTTGTTTGCTTAGTGTTTTTTTTTTTTTCTTTTGGTTTGTTTTTTTTTTGTTTTGTTTGTTTATTTTGTTTTTTTTTTTGTTGTTGTTGTTGTTTGGTTGGTTTTATTGTTTGGTTGGTTTTTTGTTCGTTGTTTGCTTGTTTTTTTGTTTTTGTTTTTTTAATCAGGATTGATTCCATGGTCATTACTTAACAACTCTTCTGTTGTTTTCATTTCTTACTCCCGACTTCCGGAATAAACCTAATTAACTTCTAGCTTTGTCAGAGTACCAAATTATTATAGTTTTGTCATGCCAATAGTTGTAAACAATTTAGGGTCATCCTGCTGATCTAAACCATGATGGATTTTAATATGTGAAGTGCAGTCTGTCAAATTTTCATGCATTTTGCCTAAATAGTTAGCTGTCATTTAAATTCCCTTTGCTAAGTTCATAGAGAGTGGTTAAATTTTCCCAAAGTTAGGCATGTAAATTTTTAATTATTTAGTTATATTTTGCTCTTAATATTAATTTGAAAGGTGTTAAATAAAATTAATAAATACCAGTCCTTCAATTTTTTGTATATCTGCTGTAAGTCAACACTTATTGATGTCAGTGAAACTGTGTGGATTTATACTTGCTGATGGTTTCTTAATCAAAGACAGTGGCCTGTTATCTGGAAATAAGAATTTCATTTCAAGGAATACATCATATGCGTAAGATCTTCATTTCATGCTTTGCGGTTAAAATTTCATCCAGAGATGCTTCATAGCATTTTACACCCAGTTGCACTCTGGCTTCATATAGCAAAATACTTTCTCTTTCATGTTATATTTTAATTAGAACCTTCTCTGTTACATTGTGGTTTAAATTGCAAATGTTTTTGTTTTTTATTTTTAGACTTTTTAGTTTGAGTAGATTAACTCGTTAACTGGGATACTCCTTAAACTTGGGAAGATGCTGTATAAGCAGTTACTTTGTGTCATTATGAAATATTGTAAAAACTGCCGTCATCTGAGAATGTATGGTATTCTGGAAGAAGCTGAATGCACTTGTTTGTTACTGTATTGCTGGCTGCTTGAAAAACCTGGCTGATTAAAACAATTTTAAAAGTTGTCTGTTCCGCTCTGCATGGTAGTGATGATACACATGTAAATGGTGCAGTGCGAGATCACCTCCTACTCTTTTTTTTTGTGTGTATGTATTTGTTTGTTTGTGGGTTTTGGTTGGTTGGTTTTTTGGTTTTCCTTTTTTTTTTTTTTTTTTGTTGTTTTGTTTTCCTGGGTTTTTTTTTTTGCAAAAAAAAAAAAAAAGTACTGATATTTATTAATTTTATTTAATTTTTACAACTATTACAACTTCTAAACTGTATCTTAAATATTCTGCAACTAGCGAAATGTGTGTCTGTATCTTCCAGTTAACTTCAAATTTTTGATGGTGCTATGGACTGATGTTTTCTTTCATGCCTTCCAATATTTAGCAACTGTGTATGATGTACAAATTAACTATGGTGTAGAAATTAAAGTGCTTATTAAGTGTTATTTCTGTCTTTCAGACTAATTTTAATGTGGCACTTTTAAATGTTGGTGCCCCTGCAGCTGGAATGAATGCCGCAGTGAGGGCTGCAGTGAGAGTTGGAATTACTGAAGGCCACAAAATGTTTGCTGTCATTGATGGATTTGAAGGCTTTGCTAGAGGAAAGGTCCGTATCACATGTGTGCATTAGCTACTAATATGTACCCCATCCTGCACCAATACTCTTTTTTATGTTCTTGAAGGTACATTCTGTCATAACTGCTATGGGAACTGAGTCTCTTGAAGTTCCTTGATTTCATGAAGATACATAAAATCCAAATGGTAGCTATTTATCAACTGTTCAGTTCTGTAGAGTTATTTATGCTGAATATTCCTAATCATATGCTGCACAGCTACAGAATAAGTTCACATGAATCCTGTGTTCAAATTTTGGTCAATGTTTTAGCATACTCTAGGTTTTCCATAATAACAGTAATCTGATTCTGAACAGTGATTTGTTGCATCTGTGTTTCTTTGCTATAAGAAACTGCAATGGTGCTTGTTGAGGGAGGATGCTTTTTCCCTCCCCCTAGCTGAGTTAGATTTTTCTATTCCCCTGTTTTAAATGTTAAGCATCAGTTGGTATACTGAAGATAAACTAAATACAAAACTAAGGATTTTTCTGCCTAGCTGGAGCCCCAGATCCCAAAACTAACTTCAGGCACTCAGTTTTAGATTTTTGTGTTTCACATTCAGTAGGAGAGGATGTGAAACTGGAATCAAGATATGAAATGAGAGTTCATCATAGTTTGGAGAAAGAACAAAAATTGAATTGAAAGGGATTGGTAATATGCCAAGGGAAATTAAGTTGACATCTTGATGCTCTTCTTTCTTTGCTGAGTTTAGTTTCAGTTGTGTCTGTGCTCAACAGCTTGTTCAAACAGTCTTACATGAAGTAGTACCTGGTGTTTCCTGAGGTCAGGAGAAATAATTGGAGAATTACTTAACAGAATCTTCTTTCTCACTTCTATTCAAAGATAAAGGAAATCAGCTGGGGAGATGTTGGAGGCTGGACTGGTCAAGGAGGATCAATTCTTGGTACAAAACGGTAACAAAAATATTTTTCCAATTCATATGATGAATTCTAGTGTTCTGTATAACCAGTGTATGATTCAATGCTTTTTTCCTCCTTCAGAATATTTTAAATACTTAACTTTTGTGATGGTGTTTTTTTTTTTTTTTTTTATTGTGCCTTTTTTTGTTGTTGTTGGTTTGTTGTTGTTTTTGGTTGGTTGTTTTTTGGTAAATCACTGTGTTCCAGCTTGGAACAACTTTTATGGTACTGAACCAGCTCTGAAAAGGGAATGAAAATGGGAGCTGGGACCTCAACTTAAAAATTTCCTGGGGTCCTTACACTTTAGAGGATTGCAAAACCTACAGTTTCTTTGCAGCTGACATGATTCCTTACTGGTTGTGTGGAAGAGTTATTTATATGAATAAATATATCAAACAGAAAATCTTGTGTTGCCTGCTCAGTTTATGGTTTCAGCTTAGTAGTTAGTTCTTACTGCTGCAGAGTCTGTAAATTGTTTTTATTTTTCTTTTGGTTTAATGATTTTTAGTACTCTTCCTGCAAAATATTTGGAGAAGATTGCTGAACAGATGCGCACTAACAACATTAACGCCCTTATGGTTATTGGTGGATTTGAGGTACACTGAAGTATCTTATTACATCTAAGTAGAGTAGAATTTCTAACAAAGTAAATACACTATTTTAAATTTTATCCAATCTTCATGTAAAGTGCATTTGGTTGCAACTGTATTTGATAGACAACACAGGTAGTGTTTACTATCAGAAGTATTGTCAGTGATGTGGAAAGCTGCTACTCAAAACAGTGACTAGAACTGCTAAACAGGATGTGATAATTGCATAAATAAGGTGAGATAGCATATTATTTTTGTATTAAAATATGATTAATCAGTGACTTCTGTAGTGGAATTTCCAGTCTATACCATATCAATATGTGGAAAATACTTGCAGAAGTTCTTGACTTTTAGTAGTAATTGCGCTTTAGCTCCTTATTTAAGCCACTCTCCTTACGTAGTACATTTCAAAATATGTAACTGATCTAGAGAATTATTTTCTTTTTTCTCTGTATTTCATGTTTCCTTTGTTTTACAAAAATAATAAATTTTGGAAATTTTGTTCAGGGAAGTATTTTGCCAGCACTTGGCAGAAAAGAACATGCTTACTGCTTCTTGATAAGGAATGAGTCATGCTTTTTGTCTGAGGTGGTAGCTGTGACCCTAATTCAGGAATATTAAAATTTTTAAATGAGTAACAGTAACTGTTTAAATGAAGAGTAACCATAAGTGAAGCTTGGAGAACTAGTTTTTGTTGTAAAAAGCACTTTGTTACATGTAAATTACATATTCTCTTGAAAATGAATGTTCTGTTTACTGTTTGTTTTCAAATGTATACCCTTTTTACTGCTTTCCTTTTTGTGTCTTGTGTTAGATTTTTAGTAGGTCCTTAGTACTCTGACTTGCTGAAGTGTGCTGTGGTAGAAATGGCTCCCCCTGTGGCCCTTCCCGTTTTGTCACTCCAACTCTGCCCTTTATTATTCTAATTTTTCACCCAATGCCTGTGCCCAACAGGCGTACCTTGGACTTCTGGAATTGTCAGCTGCCCGGGAGAAATATGATGAATTCTGTATTCCAATGGTTATGGTTCCTGCAACTGTATCCAACAATGTACCGGGTTCAGATTTCAGCATTGGTGCAGACACTGCTCTGAACACTATAACTGATGTAAGTCTGCTCTGGTGTGTGCACTACTAAGAAAGCAGTTCTGTTTAAAACTGACTCAATTGGCTAAAACAGGATATTTTTGTAGACCAGAACTTCGTAAATGTCTGGAAAATTATAGTTACTTGATATAGCCACATGCATGACACCTATTTAAAAAAAAAAAGGAAGTCTAGGATCCCAAATGCTTCCATTAGATTTCCTCTGAAACTACAATGAACTGTCATCTTTAAAACTACAAAACAAAGATATCATCTATCACTTGTGTACTGAAGCTGAGATTTGGTGAGCATATGGTCTAGTATAGAAGAGAAAACATCCCCAGCCATTGTATGCATAGTGTTAGTCTACCCAGCTGCAGCCAAACACTGAGGGAGTGTTGCTCTGTTCAGGAAGAGATCCTTAGTTATGTAACAGCTTTAGTTCTCTCAGAGAATATGTAAGTTCCATGTTTCTCTAATTACAGGAATTGCATTTATTCTACTAATAGTAGATTTAACAAAAGGAGATGTGTTACAAAGTAATTTTTAAAAAATCAAATCCAGTAATATAAATTAAAAATAGAATGATTCATCTATTACGAGGCAAAATGTCTTTACTCAGAATGTGACAGTGCTGGAGAAAGCTGCTCAGAGAGGGTGTGGAGTCTCCTTCTCTGGACATACTGTAAACCCACCCGGATGTGTTCCTATGTAACCTGCTCTAGGTGAACCTGCTTTAGCAGGGGAGTTGGACTAGAAGATCTCCAGAGGTCACTTACAGTTCCAGCCATTCTGTGGTTCTCTGGTTCTCTAATACTAAACTCAGTTGGGCAGAAAGTATTTCAAGTTGCTTTTGAAAATTAAATGACAGTTCTTCTATCATGTAGATGTATTTGAAAATTTTAATCACAATAGTTTTTCCAGAAATTTGAAGGATTCTTCAAATGCTACCAACTTCAAAAGCAATAACTTTTTTTTTTTTTATCATGCCAACATAAATAATTTTATCTTTAGCAAAAGAAACTCTTTAGGTAAGAAAAAGCAGTTTCCTTAACTACTGTCTTGAACAAGACTGTAAACTAACTAAAGTTTATTGAATGTATTCTTTATAGACAACTTAGGTTAGAAATTATGTTGTTTCCAGTTCTGGTAAATAAAAATATCTCTCAAAAATGAATGATCACAGACTAAGGTGAGTAAAATAATTGTGCATAACATCTGCTTTTCTTCTTCTCTTGTCTTCATAAGCTTTGTTAATTTAACTGACTTCTTTTTGTAGGTTATTTCCTGTAGGGGGATATATTGTAGTCAGTCTGTCTCTCTGTGTTGCTTTGGTTTGCTTTACATTTAGGTTTTTAGCTCTCATTTGCACTCATTAGATAAAATGTTTTATTTCCATATTTTCAATGCAGTAGTTGAAAACTTTTCAAAATGGTATTTTTTTTGCTGTTAGCTTCAGTCTCTTTTTTTTTTCCACTTTATTTTGCCTAGGTTTTTCTCTGAAGTAAATATGAAAAGTAACAGCTTTGCAAGGTTTAGGTTCGTTTGAGTCAAAAATAAAATTTGATGGTTTTGTCTGTGAAGGAGCAGAATTTTGCATTGTAGAAACATTTCTGCTTAGTATCTTTTCAGCTTTCTGCTCCAGTTGTTTGAACATGGTTCACTAAAACTGGTAGTGAAAAATCTGTCCTTTCATTCCTCTGTCATGCTCAGATGAGGTTCAGTAGGAACTGTACTTCATGTTCAGTGTGACCAGTAGGGTCAATACACATTATACAATTGACTGTGGTAAACAAAAGTAGGAAACGGATAATTGTTCATTCTATCTAGTTTATATATTGTTTCTTATTCCTGTTACCACTGTCAGGTCAATAAAGCATCATAGTTTTCGATGTTCTCTTCTGAACACCAAAATGTCATCACACATAGTTTTTCTGTGGTACTGTTCTTACTTCTAAGGTCTTGACAGCTTGTAGTTAAGGTAAGTACGGCTGTACTGGGTAATAAGGGCTTGTTAGTGTGTGGCATTATTAGACACCTGGCAGTTATTTAAACTTGTCAAGGCATGTAAATGATACCTTGAGACATTTGCAGATAGAATGTCTTAAGATTCTGCATTTAAAAAGACAATAAAAACCAGACCAACAGATACTTAACTTTCTGAGTAAGAGATTTGGCAAGAATGTTCTGTGCAGAAAGGCATAGATAGCAGACAGTAAATTTCTCAGTAATTAGAATTCAGATTCTATAACAGATTATGTGACTCTTTCCATTTTTTCCCTTTACGTTTTAAAATACAGGCTTGTAATGAGTTGAATTTGGTTTTTCTTTTGAATAGTGTTTTAAATTTACGATAAGCAGTATTTTTCACTTCCGTTGTCAGACTATTAGATCAATTGCTGATGAAAACTTAAGCATGAAACACCTGGGGAAAGCTGGATGTTTCTGTACCTGAAGAGTGTATGCTTAAAACATGTATACCTATAGGCATACAATATAAACTTTTTAGGATTGCAGGATAAGAACATGAGTTTTGAGTTTTCTGTGAAATGGAGCATCACTAAAATAGCTAGCATAACATAAATTTTCACCTATATGTTGCTAATTCAATGAAATAAATAAAATACTATTTTGGATAGAAGACCTCAGGAAGGTGCCAACCAAGAAGTGTTAGGTTTTTTTCTTACAGAACTGTGAAGGATGGAAATTTCTTTATAAATGCAAGTTGGATTACTTAATTAGCAATACATTTTGGAAATGGAACTGAAAAACACCAGCCTAGTCTGTGATTAATTAAGCAGAATGAATTCTTAGACTCTTGCAGCAGCTGACCATGGAAAGAATGGAAAGGGTAAAAACGTAATTTGAAATCAAAACCTACTGATAGGCTAGAGGAAACTGTTGGAAAGAGGGTTAAACACAGCAAAGTATGAAAGAAAATTCATTTGATTTAAGAGATGTAGAAATGAAGAGGGAAATGAAGTTATCAACTATAGAGATGGAGAAAAATAGAAACTGAAAAAGGAAGAAGCTGAAACTTTACTAATGTGTTTCTTTGACCATGTCTTTTCCTTTCAACAAAGAGAAGGGGGTACAGGGTGATGAATTGCTTTTGTGGGAAAAAAGTGTAGCGAACAGCCCCTGAGGAGCAAACAAAGGTACAGTTAGACTGCCTTAAGGCAGTCTCCATACATTTACCTTGGAAAACTCAGACTCCTGTACTCTCCCAGTAATATATGTAGCTCCACATTACTCCAAAGTAGGAAGCTGAAGATGGGCCTGACCAGACCAGATAATCGGTTACATTTTTGTCTCCTTCACTCCTTTTAACAGCTTATGTGGAGGAAGGGCAGTAACTCCATCCCCTTCAATGACAGTTTACATTTAGATAAGTTAGCAAACCACAGCCTTCCCTTGACTGCACATACTTTTATAAAGCATCCTTGGTTATGGCAATAACCTTTTTAATAACACAAATCCAGTAAAATGGTGGGAAATGATTAACCCATTTTATTAACAACATCCTTCTATGAACTTACTGTAGTAATTATTTTAAAAAACCCAGTCATTTAATAGTTACTAAAGCCATCGGTCACTTGTTTAACCATGAAGTGACCCTATATTGAAAGCATTTTCATATTTTGCAGTGATGTGAACATGTTGCTTACAACCATCTAATGCTCATGCTTGGTGAAGGTACAGTCTTTGGATATGTTGACTGAAATCACTTGCATCAAATAAAATATCAGTATTTAATGCAAGTAAAACATATCTGTATCTTAACATTTCATAAGTGCAGACTAACCAGTTATGTTAGTTATTGTTCCAAATCCCCCTTCAGCTTGGTTTTCCAGAAGTCTCAGTATAAAACCTTTTAGAGAGACTGATGCTTTGCAGAAATCCAGAAAACCGTGTGGTTTTACCAAACACTGAGTCACAGTGATATCTTCTATTTTTTTAGTGGAAATAAAAATTCAAAGCAGCCTGAGTGAGTTGAGTTGGACCAGGCAGTTACTGACATGTTCTCAGTGACATCTCATCCATTCAGAAAAACAGACCCTAAACAAAACCCCCACATTTGTTGTTCTGGTGACTATGCTGCTTCTTACCTCTACAAGTCTGAAAGTACAATCTTCTAGGCTATGTTTCAGCCTTAAACGGGGGGATACATCCTGGCACTGAGCTTAACTGAAGGTTACATTTACAAGATACGCAAGGAGAGATTTTACAAAGTCAGCTTCCGGTTATGCAGCTGTTGCCAAAATTATCCTGTCCTCTCACTGAGCAGGAACTGCTCTATCTAGGTCTAAACCTTAGGGAGCAGGACTCTCAAAGGTGAATTTTTTTTTTTCCCCATCATTTTCTTCTAAGTTATTGCTTAACTCGGTCACTGTATAGATAGTGCCTGGAGATACCTCAATAGTTAACTAATTTTGATCTGCAATAGCTTGCTTCTCTGAACTGATATGAGAAATTGAGAAAATGAGACTTCAGTGAACATGAGTCCTTTCAGGGAGAAAGATGAAGAAAAAGTAGTGTACTATGTAATCAGACTTTGTTGTGGAGAGTCATTACATAGTCAGTTTGAAAAAACTGCCTCACATCATGAGAGATTAGATTAGAAGTAATTGGAATAATGTAACTAAGAAAATATATTTACAGACTTAACCAGCTGCAAAATCTTAACCTTTATTTTGACATGCTTATTTATTTTGTAGAATCTTTCCAAGGACCTACAGCTGCTTTTCAAAGAATCCTTGAACTGTATTTGCAAATTTTATTAACTCATCCATGTGAACGTTTCTGGATTTTTCTGGCCTCGTATTCAGTCCATGTGCATAGAGGCAGATGTGTGATGTTGATAGAATCCTTGAAGGCATGAGCAAAATTTTTTCTTTTTTCTTGGTGGGAATAGATGTCTGTCCTCATAGGATAACATAGTTTTTTTAACAAGTGTCTTTAAGCATTTTCTTTGAGTGGGGAGGGTTTTACTAGTGAACTTTCTAAGCTCCTAACATGTATCAGCTTTGTTCAAGTGCTGTTTTGTGGAATTATTTTCAGTCTAATCTTACGCCATCCTTTTCTGCCCAGCTGCTTCAGACCTCTCTGCAGTGCATACTTCATGTTCAGTTCTTGCTAACTTTTACTAATTCTCTGCCTTTCTTCAAAGAGCATTGTGCCAATGCAACCCCAGTGCACTGTTGTGGTATGAACAGAATATTCCCCACTCCCAAATCAATCTCACCAATTGTATTTGCTTGGGCCAATGGACAGCCACATTTACCATCACATTCCAGGAAGTCACTAGCAGAGCAGTCCAAATACAAGGAATGTGTCACTCACACTTGTAACCACTGCTTCAGGCCTATGAAAGTTGTCTGCAGCTCCATGAGGCACGATCCTGCTTTGAGGAGTTTAGCGTTCCTATCTGTGTGTTGCCTGCTACTATTAGCAACAATGTGCCAGGCACAGACTTAAGCATTGGTGCTGACACTGCCTTGAATGCTATTGTGGAGGTAAGACTGCATATCTTTTAAAAGTTAAGATGAAGAATACCTAAAGACCTTAAAAAGTCTAATTTTCTAAAGTAACTTAGTTACTGTATTTTTTTATGGTTTATATTGAAGTTTTCCAAGACTGATTAAAGAGTAGCTTACTAAAAGTATAATGATGTATATTTAACTTTTGGGTACTGCGTTCTGCTCTTCAAAACTACTGCATTAGTGCTTAGGGTGTTTGCTTTTACTGAGAATATTTTCCTGGCTTTGAACTTATTTTTATCTTTTGTATTACATGGGTAAAAGAAGAAAGCACATGTTTTATAAATAAATGCCCCATTTATTGCATGAACTACTGACCGAGCTCTGTGCAGTATAGTACTTTAAGTACTTAATTAATGCTAAACACAAGAATAATCCTGTAGATCCATTAGGCTTAACATACGTTAAGTGCATGTAAATGCATTCATAGCGTAAGCAGTTAAGTCTGTCACTGATGTTTAACTAAACAGTGCAAGCCCACAACTTGCTATGAATGAGTTTTTAATTTCAGTTCGAAGAACAGTTTTAGTTTTAGTCTGCCATAGCTTTTTTCCCTTGGGTACAACTGCTCTGTGAGCTCTGTCAGTCTTTCACTGTCTCTGCTGGTGACACAGCAAAGGGAACCGAGCTGAGGTCTAATGCAAACAAACAAGTAAAGCTTTGAACAGCTCTGGGTTTATCAAACCCCTTGCTGGCAATAACTGTATAGCTAATTATGAAGTAATTGACTAAGAAAGTCATTCTAGAGATCCAGGGAGCTGAGAAATACAGGTTTGTTTTCCTCCTTTAATAAAGTGTTACTTGATTATATACAGTGAAAAAGCTCCAGTAGATAACTGACAGAGCTGTGTCAGAACACAGTGTGGCCTGGTCTTTGGGAGCTGCAGTCCAGCATCCCTTTGTAGCGATATATCTATGCAGCACATGGCTACTTCACCACTTGATTAGCTGCCTCCCCCTTAGCCTGACATTCACAGAAGTAGGTAAGTCTGCTAATACTGCCTTCTAATAGTGATGCACCTTTAAAAGTGCAGACATGAAAAATGGGGGAAAAATGGTTGCATATAGTGCTGCTTCCTCTTATTTAATTGTTTTTATTATTAATTGCAATTTGTACAGCTTTTAGTAAAGCTCTCAAAAAAAGAAGTGGTTGTATCTATTTAATTATGGGTAGTTTATTATTGTTTATGGTAACAATGCAACATTGTCGGTGAAGTTTTGGATTATTGATTAAGCTGGATCAGTTCATATGAGAGCTCAACTAGCAGTGAAATTCCAGAGTGCTCCAAAAAGAGTCCGCATTCCTTCATGTTTAAGATGTCTGAAACCTGCACCAGGCCTTTTCAGCCTATAGAGTAGTGTATGAAATAATGATTCATTAAAATCCATCTGTGCCATTTTTCTATTAGGGTATTTCTGTCACAGTCGTGCTGAGAAAGCAGGAATGGTGGAAAGTTTCTACTATGTGTTCTGTATAGTCAAGGACAGAAACTCTTCTAAATAGATCTCAAGTGATTTAGTCACATAAGCAGCTAATGTTTTACATCCTTGATTAGAACCTGGAGATTGTCAAAAGGCACAAAAATGCATTTTACTACCAGCAGTTTGAAAACTTTTTCATAAATATGGGGTTTACAAGTGTTTTTAATTCTCTCAAAATGATGGAAATCTTCATGGATGTATTTATTTACTTAATGTCAATAGCCAGGATTTTTTTTAGTATCATAAGCCAAACATGAAGTACTGGTCCAGTTTCGGGTTGCTTTTTAAAAATGAGTTAAATAAAACTGGTTCAATTCTGCGGTATTCTGCAAAAATTCTCATGAAACAACATCTGGAAAGGGAGAGTGCTTGACATTGTAAAGTCCTTGACAAGTAAAACAAAGTGTTTTGAAAAAGAAAGTGTTTTTTCAAAAAAGTTCAATGTAGCCTTTTGTGACATTTTTATGAAGATGCTCTCTGTTTAGGATAAAAGAATACCAGTCTGTATTCTGAATAAATTCATGTGAAGTCTGCACCTGTGTGTATGCACACATAATATGCATATATACAAATAGACAACATATAAATTAAATTACATGTACCTTTTGGTGGTTGGACCTAAATAAATGCATTCATTGGTCTTAGTTCAGTGCATTAAGCTGTATTATGTTAGAAGTTCTAGGGTTTGGCTATTTTAAGTTTTCTCATATATCAATTATTTGTTCTCTGGTCTGTTAAGTATGTTTTTAAAGACCGTATTGCTCACAGTCTGAATTTCAACCTGAAGTAGTATTTTCAGTTAGCTGAATGGAGGTCCTGGTTTTTAAAAAAACTGAGAAAGCATTACAGCATCTACAGTTACTCATTCAGAAAATCAGTAACACATGGGGATTTTTAAACATTACCATGATTCAGGTTTCAAGATGACAAACTTCTCAAGTATTTTTTCCATCTTTTACTAAACAGAACTGGTGTTGAGACAGTATATGAGTTTTACAAAAGTCTTCCTGTCACAAAGTGTGGTATATTCTTTTTATCTATTTCTAAGACAAAGAAGGAAATAGGATATTTTTATTTCTTTTACTTGCTTTCTGAAAGAAAGAGAAATTAATTAACCACTTTAAAATAACTTTAGCAGAAATACTCACTCCAGGAGGCAATTTTGTCAAATAGATTTTTGAGTATTATTAAAACCTAGAGGTATATAGTAAACTAGTTCCAAAGGTTCTGCATTTTCCTAATTTTCCTAGGTCTTACCAGACTGGAGATTGTTACTTTCCAAGTCTCTTAGGCATCTCTAATAAATATTGATGTCAGTCAGCTCTCCTTGTAGTGAATATTCCTTATGCTGGTCAAAGTGAGGTGCAAGTGCAGATAGCAGTCTTATAGTATGTATCTATTAGTAAAAAAAACCAAAAAAACCCAAACTGTTTTAAAACATGCACCAGTAGTACTTGAAATGAAGATATTTGTGTGGTTGTGTGGATACTGTAATTGAAAAGTAATCAGGCAGTACATGCTCAGGACAGTATGGTTGGGAATGCAGTGACTTTTTACATAAAAGAAACAAGTTTCAGTAATGAATAAAGTTAAAAGAAGAGAAACTTACTCATACCAGAATTTCTTAAAAATTCCATTATATGTATTTGTATCAGTGTCAGAAAACAGATACATAACTGTCAATTCCATGTACAAACCAAAATGAATTCTTGTTTTAGTATTTGCAGGAAGGAAATAGGAGTTGATAATAGAAGAACATTTTATTTTTACTCTGGTGTTCAGTTATGCTATTTTGGAATTTTTGAATATTTTGTGTGACTGCTTTAATTTTATTTTTTTTACCAGTAAGGGATGCAGAGTTGCATGACATACAAAAACATTTAAAAATTAGCCTTTTTTTAAATGTATACTTAGAATATCTTGTCTCTGACCAGACATGTGACCGCATTAAGCAGTCAGCCAGTGGCACCAAGCGCCGCGTGTTCATCATCGAGACCATGGGTGGTTATTGTGGTTACCTGGCCAACATGGGGGCCCTGGCAGCAGGAGCTGATGCTGCTTACATCTTTGAAGAACAGTTTGATATTCGAGAGCTCCAGGTACACAGCATTAGAAACATTTTCCTTGTTTTTAAGTAAGTCCTAAAATTGCTATACATCATAATGTGTATTCTTGAAGAAGATGGCTCATGTAAGGAAAAAAGCCAGTTTATACTGTATCTAAAAGCTGTGCTTGTCATGCCAATTCTTATGCCATAATATGAAGGAATGCTGACCGGGTTATTTTTGACACCAAGTTCAGGTAAATGACAAAAATAACTATTAGCCATTAAACACTACTGGATGAATTGTTCCAATTATTGGTCTTCTGTTTGAAATTCAGATTAAATGAGCAGACATGGGTAGTTTTAAAGTAAAACCAAAAATAAAGCTAAAATTAAAAAAGATACTGTGTTACCACAGCTCTTCAGAGCATGTCTGGAGGTGTTATTGAAATAAAGACCTCAGGCTTTAAGGATTATGGATTAGGGTGTATTGCATAAACCAGCTGGCATGGAACTTACCTACCGTGAGGACTGCAAACTTCTGCTATAGTTGGTGTGAACTGCATTCATGGACAAATGCAAAGCTAAATGGATAGGAATTTCCTGAAAGGCACAGAGATGTGAAATGAGTCATAACTTATGCCCACTCATTTCTCAGTTGCATGTACTCATGTCCTGTAGGGGAATACCAGCACGGCACTGGATCCATAACAGCGCTGTTTGCAGGACTGAGAGTAAGAGCCGGGTATGGTCTTCTGTGACCATGCCTGTAGTTTTATGTATATCAAGCTTGATGCTGTACCAGTATAGCATATAAAAACACCTTTGTTATTAAAATTAGTTAATTGTGAGGTAGAGGAAATGTTAGTTGTAGCCCAGGATGAACAGCCATATACAGGACGTTATCCTGGATCTCCAGAAATTTATTTGATTTTGCACACAATTATTTGAATCTGCACGTAATGCTCTGTGTGGAATACTTGACAGATGTTCTCAGGAAATGTAGGATCATTAAAGTTCGTTTAGATTTATGTATGGCTTTCTGAAAATACTTCTGTTGTTTTTAGGCTAATGTGGAACACTTGACTGAAAAAATGAAAACCAGTATCCAGCGTGGTCTAGTGCTGAGGTGGGTAAAAGTAACTGTAATAGAAACTCCCTTCTTTGGGAATTTTTGTGAATCATCAGGGATGCTGAGCCACCTGGAATGACACTCCGAAGTCTTTCATTATTCCTTGATTATTCCTTTATCTTGAGATTTTTAGTAAAGTTGGTGTTCCAGGAGGCAATTTTGGGATCTGTCTGAGAGCTCAAGTTCAAAACTTCCTTCTTTCTATGTAAATATATTTGCTCTGAAGTCTAATATTTTACCGAGTTTTTGGTCTGTTTTCTCATTGGTTTGTTTTTTATTCTAGCTTCTTTATTACTACAGGTATTGTGTACCATAAATGTGGACACAAACAATATGCCCTTTACAATAAAAATCCTTCTTAGACTTTAGGAGGTAATGTAGAATAAAGTACCTTTCAGAAAGGAAAATGCTTAGGGTATGTTGATAACTGTGTTTTAAAGCCATACATCTCTAGGCAAGTCTGTAGCTTCTCTTGAGCATTTATTTCTAGTTTGACAAATAGTGGAGGGCTGAAAATTAATACAACCGTAAGCTGGATGAGCGTACCATTATATTTGTTTAGGTTCTACTAGTTAAATGATTGGGGTGAAAACTGCCCTGTATTTACAGTACTAGTAAGGAAAAGCCTAAGGAGCTATTCATTATCCATGATTTGATAAAGGGCAAAATGATGACACTGGATATTGATGACTTTTTGATTTAATGAAGTTTTTTCTTTGAATAAGGAATTTGTCAGACTTAAAACAACTACTTTTCCGTGCTTTATTTAACAGTGCATTCCAAATGACCTGCTAGTGAGGTCTGTGTAGTTACAGTAATGCAGACTGCAAAACTAGGAGCGTGTTACAGGGAAGTGAGCATAATGTGATCAGGAAAACATCAAAGCCAGGATTCCTAGAATCAAGAAGATGGGAAAACACTTGTCATTTAATAGCTGTAAAACTATATAGTAAATTTGCTAAGTGTCACTGACATTAATTGTTACAGAAATGAGAACTGCAATGAGAACTACACAACTGACTTTATTTATCAACTGTATTCTGAAGAAGGGAAAGGAGTGTTTGACTGTCGAAAGAATGTATTGGGCCACATGCAGCAGGTAAATACAACCTTCAAGTTGGAGACAAGACTAACTTTGTACAGACAAAGAGCATACAGTATTCAAGCATTTCAAACAAGTCTGACCCAGGCTTAAAGAAAAGAAGTGTGGATTTCTGGTTTTAGGTAACTCAGAAGCTTGGGGCTTTTTTAGCATTAGATTTTATTGCAATCCCAGTTTAAAAATGTAGGGAAAATAAGCATTTAGATTCTTAATGATTTTCATTTTTATTCCACTCCTGTCTATATTAAGCAACAACTCCCATTTGTTTGTTATTATTGTAATACATTCTTACAACACACTTACCTGCTCATCCATAATGTGTCTGCATTGCTTTATCTCACAATACAGCTTGTTAGAAGGCAAAGAGGGAGTTTCTGATTTGGCTGCACTCATGACCAAGGCTGAGGTGGAGGAAAGGGCAAATAGTGCCCTCCGTTCATTTAAGTGAGACGTAGCACTGATTCCATGAGAATTCTGCAGGTGCTGAGCATGAATTTTAAATGCCTTATATTGCTCTATGTGGTGGGATTTTTGATTTGTGTATTTGTTTTGCTAAGTGGGGGAAACGGAAATCAAGTTGAGCAGACCAGTAGCAGAGATGCCTGATAAAAAAGACACAGAACCTGGTTTGATAACTAAACTAACCCCCACTTAAACTTTCATACAGGGTGGAGCACCTTCACCGTTTGATAGAAATTTTGGGACAAAAATTGCAGCAAAAGCTATGCAGTGGATCTCCAAAAAACTGAAAGAAACCTACCGGCAAGGTGCAGAAATATTTGGTGCAATCTCTTTGTTACTCTATTTGATTATCTATCAGTGGACTACTCCACTATGCAAACGTATGAATGCTAGTCAACGTATTTCTTCTCCCCTTGGTGTTATTATTCAGTAGTGCCTTGCAGTGCTTCCTGGTGTACGAAGATTGCCACCCAAGTGAGGTCAATAATTCAGATAGCTTTTTTATCATCTTTCTTAAAACAAAATGCTAGTGTGATTGCAGGTTTTCATGCATGAAGGAATTGATTATATAGTTACATCTGTTCTTCCTTTTTGTTTCATGCTGCCTGTATGGGAGACAGAAGAAGGTAATGTGTCTTCTTTGGGAATTTTTGTGAAGCACTATTTCCTAAAATCTAATTTAAAACTGAATGCTAAAATTCAGTCTTTTTGTTGCTTAATTGCAATGTAATTTCATGGCTAATTACCAAATCTAAGCTAAAAAAGTGAAGATCTAACCCTATTAAAGTTCTAATTGATGATCATTCCACTAAGTAATCAGTAGCTGAAATTAAGCTACTGTAAGCTTTTGATTCAGTGTAATTACAGAAAAATGCTTTGCCCCTATGCATGTGATAAAGAAAGATCCTGAATTACTTCATTATTTTTTAGGAAAAGTATTTGCCAACACTGATGACTCAGTGTGTTTGCTGGGAATGCGTAGACGCAACCTTGTTTTCCAACCCGTGGCTGAGCTCAAGACTGAAACAGACTTTGTGTAAGTATACGCTGCTTACATGTTAAACACCTCAGCACAGGCTTCCTTTCACCACTTCAAACAAACACTCCCCTGCAGTGCTGACACCGTTTGCCCCACCTCTTACTGCTTTTTACTTGGGCCTGCAGTCAGCCACTGATTCACTCTGATTTGTTTACTTGTCTTTGCCCTTTGTGCTTTCTCTTCATCCTCCTTATATTTCCAAGTATCTTATTGAGTTTTGGGACTCTGCTATCCTTCTAAATTACTTCCTTGTAATTGCCTTTGTTCTAATGCCTAGGAATTACTTCTGGTTCAGTTCAGTGGGGAAGCATTTTTATGCCAGATTTGGTATTATGCTTATGGGTAAATAACATCTTCCAGGATTCTGTCCTTGATTCTCCTCCTTTTGAGTCAGCATTTACATCCCACCATAAAAGTCTATGTCTGATCCTGTTCATAAGGAAGGTGTTTGCCTTAACCCCTGCATATATCAATCACCTCCCTGTTTCCCCCACCAGGCACAGGATTCCCAAGGAGCAGTGGTGGCTGAAGCTGCGACCACTGATGAAGATCCTGGCCAAGTACAAGACTAGTTACGATGTGTCAGACTCAGGCCAGCTGGAGCATGTGGCCATGCTCCCAAAGGAAGCAGTCCCTGCACCCATCTAAACACATCACATTTAGATTGTTGTCATAGATGCACATTGTGAGTAACAATGCTTTAGAAACGTTACAGCTTTGTTTTGTAACATTTAAATTATTGTCCCAGCACTTTATGTGAAACAAGACGTTCAGCTGTCACACAGATTTTGTCCTCTATGTGTGTTATGTTTGAAACAAATCCTTGCATTTAATGGAAAAGCACCAGTTACTGATATTGCGCTTTAACAACCAAGTGCAACACCGTTCTATGCACTCTGTAAGTTACTCATCTACTGCACTTTGTTTCAGAGTACTTACACCCCAAAACTAAGTGTAGATGGCTAGCTTTATGTTGAGTTACAGGATGTGCTTAATGTTCCTGAAGTGAAATAAAGTACTGTTGCAAACATCATGTGTCACAGATTGTGTTCACCTGCTTTTAAACAATTAGGAAATGACAGTTGGTGAAGGATTCTCTGTACACACCAGTGAAGGAAAAAAGAAATTGCCCTTTTCCTTCCCTAACACCGTAGTAAGTAGTCACAGCAGAGAAAATACTTCTCAGTGCTTCTTCAGGATTAGGCTAGGACTTGTAATCCTTTTTCCTTGTACAAGAATGATAAAACTGTCTGGGGGTGGATGTGGGGATGAGGAGCTTTAATAACTTGAGACTGAGAATGGCATAACCTGTTCCTTGCTTCATTTTTCTCAGAGTTTCTTCAGGACTATAAATAAACTCACCATAATGATCAAAAAAGGTAATGTGATTTTTGAAACTAGGCTGACAGCCAAAAATGATTCCTCATGCCAGCTACTGTTAACTGGACCTTGAGAAGAAGTTAAATACTAAACCCTGTCATATGACTGTATGCTGCTCAAATTGGCAAGCTAAGTTGAACCCAAAACAGACTGTCCCCTTATTCATTAGGGACTCACCCACTGCACTGCAGTTCATTACACATTCATCTTGACAGGAGGCGGAATGTACTGTTACAGACTCCTCTGGCTAGAGGTGGCTTATGCAAAGGAAGCTGGAATTACCACACAACAAAATCAAATCTATCAGTATGAGAGACAGTTCTTTATATATCCAACAGCAAACATGATTTCAGACACCATTTAAAACTAGAGTTTTACATATACAAAAATATTTCATTTATATAGTATTCATATGCAATTGGAGGAGTGAGGCTTCAGTAGATTAAGGTCTGTCGTTGCTATGCAGAGCATGTAATTCTTCCTCTCCAATACTGTATGGTTAGAAATTTTTTCACAGTTATTTCAAGAAGGGCAGCTTCTAGCTGGTTTGGTGAACTTAAAAACCAGCAATGAAACTTTCAGGGAGACCATAGCACTATTTATTAAAAGTTACTACAAAAAAAAACAACTGTAGTGATGTGGTCACACAGATGGGCTTTTTTTTTGTGTTAGGATGTCATCGCTTGACCCATGAGGGATCTTTGGTGATATCCGTGTTCTCTGGGCCAAGTACAGCTTGACCACGAGTGCTCTTCCCGGCTGCAAGATACCTGCAAAAAAACCCCCCATAAACAAGTGAGAAGCTGGTGCATTCAGTTATCCATAACTCTGCTATACAAGTTAAAAAATATTTTCATCTCGGGAAAAGGTCTCCTTTGATATGTACAACTTGTTAGTGTTTAACTCCACAGGAATGGAATTCTTAGCTCTACAGAGGAATTCAGAATTGGACACAAAATGCTGCAAGTCTAGTAGAACCAGCTCCCACAGCGAGTGTACTACTGACAGTTTCTGAACCTTTCAAAAATAAAACAATCTCCCAAGAATTCGTAATGTAGGTGGGATTTACATCTGCTACAATGCAGAATATAATAAGCATGATATAATTATCATGTATCTTTCTAGGTTACAAAGGAAAGCAGTTGAAAGTAGGATGAAGGGTCATGGGAAGAAATCCAATTAAGTATGACACTTCCACAAACTCTTCTCAATATCAGCTTTTTGTTCTATTTTTCAAGTTAAGATTTCCCTAAATTGAGCACAGGCTTACTTGTTTGATACATCAACCAGGTTCTCTCTGCTGACAGCAAAAAGTTGTTCTCTGTGCAATTGCTTCATTTCATCTGAAATCCCATACAAGAATTGACCCATTCCTAGGGAAAAGAAAACAAAACCACACATTGCACTGGTGCACTGGAATCTCAGTCACAACCAAATGCATGAACTACAAGCAGAACGCGACCTGGAAAGGAACAGAGACTACCATCAGGCCATTGTTCTGACAGTATCTAACTGAATCATACATCAAAGGTTAGAACAGGGCTGAGGTAGTAAGTCTCCTATTGAGAGAAAAAAAGAAACAGAAACAACATACTCTGTTCTGGCAAGGGATTTAGTTTGTCTAAAATCTGAACATCATGATCTGGCAAACTTAGACAAAATTTATTCTGAAGAGTCTCTACTTCCAAAGTAGCACCAAGCTGCATTTCATAAAAACTTTTTTCTTTAGAACTCTTGCAATTTGCAATCGATTGTGATCTATGTGCAATGTGAAGGTTTGATCACCTTTTTGCACTACACACACAAATCTGCATACAAATGCTTTAATGCTTTTGTTGGAATACTTGCCTACCATATTTTAATATAAAAATTAATACTATGGCTTCTTAAACAACCAGAGAACTTGCAAATAATCACAGAAAAGCTTTCTGTCAGGCAAATAAGCATAGGGGGAAAAAGGTGGATTGGAAGGACTTCTGTCCACTAGTCCAAACTGCTGCCCAAGGCAGGGCTGAATTCCCGGCCCAGTAAGGCTGTTCCAAGTGCTTGTGCAGGGCCTGGTGACTGAAATGAAGCAGCAGCATGAAAGAACATGCATTCTCCATGCATCGGTTCCCAGGCCTGTGGAACAGTGCTATCCTGTTAAGTGTTCCACAGAGTTTGCCATTGGTCTGTCAAGATCTGTGTTCAAATGCCAGAGAAGGTTCGTCATCCCTGACTATACCAACACCTGAGGTGCAGGCACTGCACTCGCCTGCACCTCGTACCTATTTTCAACTGCACAGAACAAAATCAGATTCTGTCAGCTAAAAGCTTCATTTGAACTTTTCTTGTTTAATATATTAGTGTTAATACAAGCATGTTTTAAAGTAACACTAATCTTAACCTTGTAATTTATGTATAGGAAGGGAATGTATGCTAATTTCACAAGTTTTGGATTGATATTCAGCTGAGAACAGGGGAGGGAGGGAAAAGGGAGGAAAGCAAAACAACATGTCAATAAACTGCAAAGATGTGAAGATACTACCAAGGCATCATGAGTGTGCAGATTTGTAAAGAAGGCAACACATTCCACTGCAGTAGACAGACTTCTATGCTTCAGAAAATGTGCACAAGAGGCTGGTGACAGTCACAGGCAATATGCCTGCTTGTCTCAGCAAAATAATCCTTCAGCTTTCCTTGAATCTGAGAGTTGCATTTCATGGCCTTTCCAAACCTGCAGTTGTTTCCTCAATCTCTCTCCATCTCTACCTGTAAGCACCTGACATCAAGGAGCAGTATGAATATGGCAAGTTCAGCACAGAACGCTGAATGCAGGTGGTGTTTCTGAAAAGGGAGTAACAGGAACCAACTGCTCCATTGAAACTGCAGTTATCTTGCATCTGCCAAGTACAAATTTTATCATCTGACACAGTTTAACAAAGTAACTATTTTCTTTCCTTTAAATTTAAATAAACACTGGCAGTGCTGGGAGGCTGGTGAGAATTTACCTTTATCCGAAGGAGCTACTGGTGCATCCACAGCAGCAAACACTGCTAGCTTAGCTTCATCAATATCTTGTTGTGTGAATTCTCCAGATTTGGCCCATTCAACTGCCTTCTCAAATGTTTTCAAGGTGGCTAACGAATTTGGGTCTCTAAGAAGAAAAAGAAAACTTCAGATCAGTTACTTCAGTCTTACAAAATGAAAAAACCGAAATTGCTGTGTTCTCATTTCATTCATAATTTACTATGCATCACACAAACACGCACAGGGAAAAATTAATTACAGTCATCCTTTTTATGTACAGGAGAGGTTTTGGAGTTGCTTGGTTTTGAGGGTTTCTTCCCACATGAAGCTAGTATTACAAACCAGACAGATTTAGAATTTGAAATACACAGATGCAGTTCAGTTGCCTAAAAGTAGTTTCAAGACAGTGTACAAGAACTGGACTAATAAGAGAGGGTCTGGTAAGCCAGCACTGTTCACAGTGCACTATCCATCTGCTGCAGCAGCTCAGTAAACACATCTGCCATTACTACCCACACCAGTAATATTTATGATATGCCAGATCTTCTCTAAGTTGTCTTTCCTGTTTTTGCTCTCTGTAGAACAGGTGCCACAAGTTAACAACTACTGGCAAGTTAAGGAAACTACCAGGACAAGTCCTATCACGCTGAAGCTTCACAGAGAGGCAAGGCTTCTCAAACTTGTTAGGAATCCTGACCAAGCACTGTGCTAGGCTGCCTTTGGGCTAAGAAAACGATTTAAGTCACAACTCCAGCCACATGACATTTCCAGTGGGGATTACAACTACTTTTTATCACCTCTAGTTCAAATTCCATTGTGAGTGCTTTGGTGAGCCCAATGAAATGTAGTCGCTCTGGTATGGCAAAAAAGAAAAGATGGAGAAAGCAGTTCTAGCTCATCACCGGCAATGCTTTCTGCTGAACCTCCAATGATTCCAGTCACTGAAAGATGCTGCATTACCTTACGGAACACAATCATCATTCCTAGTCTCAGATTTAGAGTAGTCTGGAAATTTCCTTTTTTAGGGCCTCCTCAACCCAGTCAAAACAAGCAAAAGCCAGTTTTGTATACCTCTGGTACCAAGACCGTAAACTTCGAAATACAGATATGTAACTGGTTGCAATCAGCAGAGATAAATTAGGCTTCCTCAAGGACATCAACAAGGAGAGGTTTATTAATCAGTTAATCTAACTTCATCAGCACCAAATCATTTTCTTATTATTTCATTCCTTCACTTCATCTTGAAAGAGGGCTACAGTTAAGTCAAAAATAAGGTACAGCCAAGTGCAGTCAGTGGTCCCCTCAGCCATGAAGAGGAAAAAACAAACCCACTGTTACCTGTAGGAGTAAAAAGTGAATATGCCATTGTGACTAAGTTTAGCACCTCCACCATAGGCCCCTCCTTTCTCTCTGATTTCCGTATGTAGGAATTTAGCTGTCATCAAGCGTGCAAGAATTCGAAGGCTGGAAGGAGAGAAAGAGCAACAGCAAAGATATTCAGTGAACTGGACAACAGTAATATCCTCAACTTTCTCTGAAGTTCCCCAGGATCCCCACTGTAATGCATTGCTTCTTGTAATTTACAACAGTAACAACAGCCATGTTCAGTATTTAATAATAGCTGAATAATGTGACATCACTGTAAGAGGGGCACTGTTCTGGAATATTCCTTGATTATATTTCCATTTATTTCACCTTAATGAAATGTGAGAGCAGCATCCTAAGCTCTGTTACATGTAATAGGATTGTAAATGCAGGACACATCCAAACAGGCAGGGCTGTTCACTTGAAGTTAGAGGATAGTAGCCCCTCCTTACTTCATCTCAGCATTTACAGGGCATCTCTGGACCCAACAGCTGCTTCATACAGATTTTGTGACAAATGCACTGTCAATCACTTTCTATCTACACTCCATTTTCTGCAGTCAGGCCAACACTTCCCATTGTGTTTTGTGCTATGCAGCACACACAGAAGTTCCCTGATGTTCTGCTTCCTACCTTGCATAATCTGCAGCTGTGTAGGGAACTGTCCGAATGCATTCCCCAATGTAGTTCACTGGGAAGGGAAGTACAAAATGGGTCTTCATCTGGCATGGTTTGAAAGTAGGATCCTAAGAGAAGGATGCATTGTTGTCACAGTTAGCAGATGAGACAATTTATCTAATTGAGAACTCTTGACTTTTTTGAGAACTAGGAATTTTTGCCAAACGTACAAACACACAAATGCTAAAGCTGCCACTTATCCCACACTGCAGCCAGTGACATTTTGCTTGTGCCCATATGCACTAAACAGAATTGCCTTGGGAAACTAAAGTACAGCGACACGGTCCATCAGCTACCCATCCTTGCACCTCAGCTTCTCAGTTTTGCAGATCTTCGATCTCTACCAAGGAGTTTGAACTTGGCAATGGATTTACTTCTGGTTAAAACAACTTCTCAAATTCTGTCACATATGTACATGGTCACCACATCGTATTTCCAATCCACCCACTAAATTCTAGACATTGAAAACAGGTTCAGAAACTGTAACCCACATGGCACCAGCTGCAGTATAAATTTCTCCTCAAACACTCCCTGCAATAAGCTCAATTCTTACCACCCCATTTCAAAAATTCCAGTTCTCTCCATGTCTCCAGGTGTCTGAAGAACTTGCTTATTTGTCTCTCTCACAGATACACTCACATGTTCCCTTAAGCATGAGCAGACCGTTACACACCTCCAACAGCTTTAATGCCACCATTTCCGTACTCCCCCATCCTTTCCTAACTCCAGAGACCCCATTCCCAGACTCTCACACAACTCTAGCTGGTTGGCCAAGCAGAGCAGTGTATTTACAGCACTGCTGAGCAGGCAAAACCGTGGGCGGAGCTTACCCTGCCCCCTTCTCAAAGGAGAGGTCAGGATAGCCAAGCTACTTTTTTCTACTGTAGCCAGAGATTTTCATTTTCACTTAATTGTCACTAATGCTCTTCTGTCAGGTGTCATTCACATTCAGAACCATTTACAGAGGAGACAAAGGAGAGGAAGGGACTAACTGGAAGTGATTAAGAAGTCTGATGACTCATTTAAGAAAACAATCCAGTCAGAGGATTGAGAACTGAAAGGTTATGTTTTAGTGCTGTGCTTCTGTTAACAGCTTAAGATGGACCATAAGTATCAGTAACAGCCCTGTAATACCAGTATCCCCATGCAACAATGTACTTACATTAACCAGTTTCCTTGTGATCTGCAAACCAGTAACCATTTCACTTCCTACAGGTTTCACTTCTGAAGATTTCTGCAAGAGACACAGTCCTCATATTAAAAGACAATTTAATAATTTATACCAAGAATACTACGAATACAAACCCTTCCACTCAAACCTCTTAATTTAAGGCAACCATCAAACTGTGCCTTCACAAACATAAGCAAGATAAAAAATAAAAAGAAGTCATTCAGTAAGTAAATTCCAAATGAATTTCCTTCCAAGAGTAATTTGGCACTCAAAGACACCAAGACAGAGATTAAACGAGGCCCATAAAGTTACAGACTATCATTTTACTCATGGGAAGGAAACCTATTCCAGTCTCATCAGAAATTAAGACAGATCTGCATATTGACAGAGCAGATCCTTTGTCAACTCCACTGAATCAAGCACATTTTGTGCCAAATGTCCTGAACACCCTGATAACGGAACAAATTCCTATGCAACTGAGGAACTGCACATCATGCCCTATTTGCTTTTGGCCAACATTTCTAGTAAAGCTCAGCTAAAAAAGAAATCAGTTTTATGCAACAGGGAAAGGAAGAAATTCTTTTTCCACATCCCACGCCAAGGCAGTAACCTCAGGGTAAGGCTTAACAGCTGATCTACAGGATTTCTATTGTCTGCTTTATTGCAGTGAAGACAGTCTGTGTGGCAAAACACAGCAGCTGATCACAGAGCTGACTTCTGCAAATTTATTGCAATATCTCTGTATGGACACAGTATCCGAGTTTAAACAATCTCCTGATTGCACAGTGGTCATGACGTGATCAACTGTATTTGATGCCATAGTCACAAATGATGTAATATTTCTCACCTCAATCACATGGGGACGAACAGGTTTTCTCTCTTTTTTACTTCTAGCTATGCCCTTTATAAATTTCTCTACTTCTTTAGATGCTTCTGATATTTGCTGAGGTGCTGCATTCACAGAACACCTGTCAAAAATACATATCGAGTTTTTAAAAAGTTTTGTGTTTTTGGACAGTCCTTTATAATTTGCACCACTTTGTCTTTCTAAACATTTTCTATTAAATCATCCAAATGTTGATCAACGATCTCTGGTAATCTTAACACAGAAAAAGGCAAAATATTCATAATCCAACATCTGATGTAGAAAAAAAGTCACAGTCCAATTGTTTATCTTTTGCTTGATCTAAAACACCTTTAGAACAAAAGCTGAGTAGTGGCAGTCAAACCATGGCTGCGCACAGGACAGGACTACCTCAGTTTTGCAAATATAAATACAAGTCTCTGAAAGAAATTAATACCATCTGTATCCTCTCTTTACAGGCAGCCCTACCATGATTTGAAACAGCATATATTTACATAATTTCAATTATCACCTCATGCTTTGCAAAACAGAACTTTGCAACTTATGTCACTTCAAACAGACCCATTTTTGGAATTAATGCACCTGACACTAAACATCTTAACGTCCCCTCTTTACTCAATATATGCATAAAGCAGGTTTCGGAATGTCAATACATTTCTTTCAGGGAAAATAAAAATCCAAGCTAAACTGTCTTCAACTGTTATGCTACAATATAACAGTATTTGTCTAATGGGCACTTTTAAGAGGAAAACAAAAAAGGCAGAATTCTTAGTATTTCTCTAAAATCCCACAGGCCACTTACAAACTCTGGATGCAAATGTTACATATGAATATTGCTGTTTCTCATAACAATTAAAAATTTAATAATGTGAGTTACCATGGCCACTACAGCTGCCACTCTGTAAGTAGGAAGAATTTAAATTAACATTCTTACAGTTTTTTCACAGACTTTTTGTTTCACAAAACCCTAGTATGTAATGAGAGGCACTGAGAAATGCATATTCACAGGCCATGGCCTTTAACCAAAATACCCCTTTTCTTTTTCCACTGAGCTCACCTGATGTTGTCACTATTTAATAAATACTTCTTAATGCGTGGTAGTTTGCGCAGGATTGGTTTAATATCAGACATTTCTGCAATTCTCTTCATCAACTTGACCTGAGTGGAAAGGGAAGGCAGAAAGATTAAGTCAAAGAACAGCAAAACCCCAGCACTGTATAATTCCAAAGTTGAGGATTTAGGCCTTGCTGAAGGATATTATTAACTTTTCACCTGATCCATCCCACTGAACATTTCCTGCAGTTCTCCAGAAGGTGTAAGGTTTT
The DNA here is from genome assembly GCA_013399695.1 of Formicarius rufipectus. NCBI lineage: Eukaryota > Metazoa > Chordata > Aves > Passeriformes > Formicariidae > Formicarius > Formicarius rufipectus. Next base: position 839,440 of record VXAU01005463.1, on the reverse strand, counting down.
TGCTGGCTCTAATAGAGGCATATAAATGCCCACAATCTGGAATGCCATTTGACAGCTCCTGGGCAGTCTTCTTAACCAGCACTCTGAAATGTTCTTCCTCCTCAAATCTCGGGCTGAAAAAGAACAGAAGCAGGTCTCATGCAAAAGGACACCAACAGAATTTATTATACTGAATCAGTCAACAAAGAGCTTTTAAAGTGTTGTCCATTTAATCCATTATATAGTCATGCAATTGATACAACAGTTCAATTTAGAAAGACAATAAAGATGCAGTTATGAAAGAAATCCCAATGTAGGATCTCTCAAGAAGAGAAGAATGGTTGAGGGAAGAGTGAAAAAGAGAACCCCAAAACACATGCAAACCCACAAACAAACAAAATCCAATGTACTGTACTTGTTAAATATTTCACTCCATAAATGCATCATGTCTGGCAGATTTCTATCCAAGCAGAGAGATGAAAAGAGCACACCCTGAAGGAAAAAATAAAAAACAAAACACAAAAATCCCCCTTCACACAAGACGACCAAAGCAACGGACTGAGAAATGCACAGTAACATTCTATGAAAGTGGTGCAATGATGCCAACCTAATGCTAACATCACAAAAATCACTTTAGTGCAGGCTGTGCCGCTATTTTACAGCAGACATGAAATGATTGTTCTCCTCACAATGCAAGCCTGGCAATTCCTCAGTTCCTCCTTCTCAACAGTAAGCAGCAGTTCAGAAACAAAATTTCTCTTTTTTTTTGCATAAAGCACAACCGTTCTGGGGTGCAACTTTCTGCAAAGGAGTCCCTCTAACTCAACTCCATGACCCATGAGGAACAGACAAAAAAATCCCAGCAAGTTTGAAAAAATCTTAAGAAATACTGCTTGACGTGTTACACCCAATACTTTGATCTAATGATCCTGCAGTGACATGTTAACAGCAGACTCTATGTATAACAGTGTACTATTCTGTCCTCTATCCTCTGCTTCCAAAATGGCTCGCAGCACTCAAAAAATATGGCAACAGATGCTAGTGAAGTACTGCCTGAGACACAATAACCACATCAAGCAGTCCCCTTAAGACAAAATACTAAAGTACTGTAATTGTCTAATTTGTATCTTACACAAAAAGGCACAAACCCTTTTATATATGAAGTTTTCAGTGCACATTAGCTGACCCTCTACCTGGATGCCCTAACTGACCCTTATTACACAGCTGCCATTGCAAGTGTAATACCTGCAAGTTTATGATTAATTTACCTGTTCATACACATCCAGGTGTGAATCATCTGGAATGATATGTGGGCTGACAGACATCCCACCTGTTTTTAGTTCCATTTGCTGGGCTTGTTCCCTATAATCAAGGGCTCCACATCCCATCCTGTAAAAGTCAAGAGAGATCTGTTTCCATTTTCAGTGTATGCGAAAACAGCATTTTCGAAGTGCTCTGCTTAGGACAATGCTAATTTAGCAACTAAACAATATGGGGCATTATCAAGCAAACATAATACTTCACACTTTACAAAAGCTTCACATCCTGCTTTTCAATGAAAGCATTCTACTAATTTTAAATGGTGCATTAAAAAGGGTACTTTATGTTCAGACTTCCATAGGGAACTACATTAATAACACCACATAAGCTGTTATCACCCATAAAAAGACCATATTCCTCCTAGCCCAGGCCACTTGTTCAGCTTCTCTTTCCCCTGTGATGGGGTCACTGTTTCTGTGATGACATGGGAAAATCAGATCAGAAGTCTTTTTGAGTCAAAACTTTAATTTCTACTAGTCTATTTTTCACTTATAGGAATTTTCCAATCTTTTCAGGGCATGTTTGTGTGGACACTGGGCAACCAGGCAATGCAGGGAGTCATGGAAAAGGGAAAATGAATTGGCAGTTCTGTGGGGAAGAGAGAAGACCACTTTCTGCAGGAAACCAACTTATCACTATTTCCGTTCTACAGTAAGAACAGATGATGAAAATATTAATAGCAGTATTATTTTGGCAAGCTGTATCATAGCCTGTTGCTTCAGTCTCCAAGAAAGTAAAGCTCTCACTTTGTAATGACGTTGCAGAAGAGTGGCACATATGGTTTGAGCTCCTCAGGAAGCGTGTTCAAACTGGAAACAGCTCGGAAGTAAACCACCCCATTGGTTGGCTGAGCACAGTACTGGACAGGAACTTCATCAGCTAGGGATAAAAAAACAAATGCAAAGAATGACCAACAGCTTCCTACTATAAACATACAGAAGCAAAACAATTCTTACATGAACCTGCCAGTAGAAAATTACTCTTCATGGGATTTCAGTGCCACCACTTGTTTAAATTTTGCACATTATACTGAACACTGGACTGAAGAGTTTTATTCTTTCTGTCCATGGCAAGGTAACGGATACCTGGACTATCTGAAGAGAGAAATATGCTGATAAAAGAAATGGTAATTTGTTTCTGAACAAGTTCAGAAGTTTTTCTCTCTTATTTTTGCCTTCATCAACTCAAAAGTTCAGCAAAGCAGGTTCCTGCACTGTACATTGTCCGTAAGCTAAGACATTAGAATATACACATTAGAATTTTTGCAAAACCATGTCTTTTTTAGCAACAAAATTATACAGTCTTGACACTTGGTCATTTTTGCTAGAATGTGTCTCTCTAAAATATACTACAGAGCAGTATTTACACCTCCAAGATTTTAACAGAACTTTAACAAAATTGAGATCTACCATTTTCTATCAATCCATGGGATAGCCACTGGCAAACCAGGAAGAAACTTGCACTGAAGTTATGCAGAATGACACTTATTTTTTTCCCATGGCTCCTGTACATCATACCGGTAGAAAACGGCAGGGAGGGAGTGCTCAATCCACCAGCTGCCAAAGGTGCTGCAACCTGGGTTAAGTCTTTGGCAAGTGAGGAGATTGCTCAAGAGCACTGAACATGCCACCTAGAGACTCCTCTGACTGCAGGGCAAGGGGTAAGTAAACCCATGGCAAGGAGCTGGCATCAGGAGTGCTCCCAACAGCTCCTGGGAAGGGCAGGAGGCTGTTCTGGCCATGCTGCAGATCCACTGCAATCTGTCTGCTCAGAGGTTGTGAGCTGGAGGGAAGGAGCATAACTATGGACAACAAAGTGAGTCCATGTGCTTTGCAAAGAGCAACAGCTGGGCAAGCAGCCAGGTAACAACCCAACAGTGCTGCTCTTCTGAGTGTGAAACAGTGGTGACACCAACCTGTGAGTGCTGTCTCCAGCACAGTGAATGGGATTTTGGGCTCGATGTCAGACACTTTTAAAGCTGGGAGACAAGAGGTATCCTGAGGTTTGCTTTGAAGAGCAATTAATTCCAAACCTAGTGAGGAGAAAATATTGGTTTGTCATTTTCAGCTTTTACAGAAAGTGCTGTCAAAACCTAAAACCTACTGAGGTGATGCAGATCAGAAAAATGCAGAAGTCTGAAGTTTTGAATCTTCTGTCCATAGTTCTTTCAAGTATTTCACTGAAATGAATTCTGCAGATTATCATGTAACAACAGCAAACAGAACACTCTTTGTAAATTATCTTTTCAATCCTTTATGCACTTCCTGTTTACAGTAACATGAAATTTAATCCCTGAAGAAGAAACACCTGTCAGTCTGTCCTGTCTCTCAGCTCCATGAATACCAATCCACACATGATAGGTTAAGAAGCTTCTTTCTACTCCATTCCTCCAGTTCTTCTTCAAGTGCTTTGTCAGTACACTGATGCAAGTAGTTTGTTGTGATAAGTTTCACATTTCAGCCTTTCATTTTTGCTGGCCTCCTTCAAATACTCTCCAATTTATCTTTGTAAGTAGAAAGCCTCTTCACATTTTGTGCTCCTATCTCCTGTCTTGCACCAAAGCTTAGTAGATCAATGCCACATTTTTGGAGGATTTCTGTGACTAGATCACTGCCTTCACAAAATCAAATGACTGCCCAGGGTTTCTAAGCTTTTGTCCGGAACATTACTTTTATGGTTGTCTTGTTAAGCAGAAAATATAAGTAATAAAATTACAAGTTTTATAGGTGCATGGAGCAGACCTCATGCGCATAAATAAACAGCTTAAGGTATATGATGGTATATAGAAGTCTCTTGAAGGATAATGTCAAGAGGATGGAGCCAGGCACTTCTCAGTGGTGCCAGACAACAGGACGGGGAACAACAGGCAGAAACTGATGCACTGGAAGTTCCTCTGGAGTATCAGGAAGAGCTTCCTTACAGAGGGTGTGACAGCACACTGGAACAAATTTCCCAGAAAAGTTGTGGAGTCTCCCTCACTGGAGATGTTCCAGAACCATGTGGACATAAATCCTGTGCCATGTGCTCTGGAATGACCCTACCTGAGCAAAGAGTTTGGACTTCTGTGGTCCCTTCCAACCCAAACTATCCTGTGACTCTGTGAATTCATTTCCCATTTAATGCAAGTTAACATGGGAAAGAATAAGCAGATCAGTATTTTAAAATAATTTCCTGTCTTCTTCCTTAACAGAGACATTGATCATCCTTTTTTTTGAGTGTTAAAACTACTGAAATATACCCACCATACATTGTAGCATAAGCACTGCACCGCATAGCCCTGTAATGCATACACACAAACTTCTAACAAAGAAACAAAAAAATCCCTTTCAGAGTGAATGCTGCAGAGAGCCTGAGAATTTATGATAATTCTATACAAAACCATCTAAAAAACTATTTTTAAGCTGTTACACAAATAAAAACGTGAAAAGCAAGTTAACCTTTTTCAAAGATTTGGGTTTTTTCTTCTTCAGAAAGTGCATTCACCTTCTTTTCCAACTTTTCTGCTTCCATTTTAGCTTGTTTATCATGGTAGTCTTCCTCTGGACTCATCGACAGAGTCAATCTGTGTGGATTATTCTGCAGAAATATATCCCAAAACAAAGTATTATTAATTCTGAGGGCAGCTTCCCTGCCTCAGATTATTGCTTCATCAGCAGTAGATAAAAACAATCTGTGCATCACTTGGCTTGCATGTTATCAATGGTATCACACAGAGGCAGTCTGAACTATTGGTTTCACACAGAACAATCTGCTGCGCGGGTGGGGAGGAGAGGCAGCTCACCACAAGAACAAGCACCAACAACCTTCTGTGAAATTTCAGTACAGACTCAGAATCCCTCAGCAGCACACAGTACTCATCACTTTAATTAAATCAAGGTTAAACAACTGTACTGTACAGAGTGGTGTGCTGCAAGTTTTATCTGGAGAGTGTTCTAAGATGGGGAATTTTGTTAAATGCAGGAGCATTTCATTAAACGCCTCTTTCAACCTGCCCAAGCTTGAGTGCACAGAGATCCCATATGATGTAAAATGTGCATGCCTTATCCTGCTCAGAAATGCTTGACATCAGCCTTGCTGCCACAGAACTTCAGGTATTATGCAAGTGTCACAACTGCACTCGAATTCTTCTTTGGTTACACCAGACTGAGGAATTTTAATATGAGAATTACTCAAGCAGCTTCCATTCGCCATAATACTGGCAGCTAGTCAAAAGGCAGTGACCTCAAAAACTGACCATTTCAAAGTAGGAGTCAAACAGTAACATCTGTCACTGACAGACACAGCCAATAACTTGCAACCACGTAATCAGATTCTGTTCTATGAGTTTATCTCCCCTGATGTGGGAAGACTATGGAAACCCAACAGAGCAGAGTTGGAGAGGGAAAAGCAAAATTAACCAGCTACAGTAAAATGGACAGGACTAATGGCATTCTCTGCCTTGCTCTCTGCCTGCTTTATCAACTTCCTGGCACAAGGTACAGCAGTGCAAAATCTTCTGATCTAAGAACATCCAACTATTCTCCTTATTTCCTACTGAGTCATGTTTTTGCCTCAGCCTCCTCAGCAGAACTGTACAGTAAAGGACATTCACAAAAATATTGCACCCATATTTCTTCTCTACAAAACCCAAAACTTTAACAGCTCCCTACTGCCTCTAGACACTAATAATGCCTTTAGGAAAACTGATTTCAATTGAGGTCACTGTCTCTTGTTGCCTTTGAGTATGTGAGAATCAACATTTACTCCAATCAGGTTAGGTATTGGCAGTTACTTATAATAGATCTGCCTTTCAAAACAATCAAAACAAGTTGGCTAGAAAAAAAATTCCAAACAAAAGCAAAACCTCACCAACAAAACAACAAAAACCAAACCAAATCAAAACCCCAAAACAAAAAACAAACCCAAACCACTTTTGCATACTAGCAGTGATTTTTTTTAATTTCTGGCATTAGCTAATTCAGGCCTTCAGAACTATTTTAGTGTTATAATGCCTTTACTGATTTTATTTCTGCAAGAACTCCAGGAGAACATATAGAGAGAAAAACAAGAAAAGGCAGAAAGTAATTGACACTGACAGCAAAATTCTGACATAAGGAGTAACAAAACAATCTTATTTGTAATCAAATCCTTATCATGTAAAAAGAGACACTTTGCTATATCAATACTAAGGAACACATAACTAGGTCTGTAGAACTCTGACGAGGAAATACCCATGTGCCTTTCTACAGCATCAGGCATCACAGTTCAGTAAAAGGTTAGCATTTTAGCAATGTTCTATTAAGTGTGATTTCAAATGTCCAACCAGATAATTTTTTTACATTTCAAAAAGCTTTCACTTCTGCCATTTAAAATTAACATGCTTCATTCAAAAGTGCTGCTGTTCAATCTACACCTAGTGACAATCAATATGCTGATAAAAAAATTAGCCTTCAGTTTAATTTGAAATACAAAACTGTGATTTAAAAATTAATACTCAAGATAACTTTCCCAACATCTGCCTACCTTAAAATATGTTTTAACTTTTTCCTGAAGAAATGTGGGATTTTCTTTAAGACACTTCCTGAACCGAGAGACTTTATCTGCAATCTTCAGAAGCTCCACTGGATCCCCATCTTGATTCCAGCACGAGGCTATATGCTGAACAGGAAAGAATAATTAGGTAAGCAGAACAATCCATCTGCATTTCTCTAACTGACCACATAGGTGTTCCAAAACCACCTTATCACTTATATTTGAATAACAGACATATAATGAGTAGTTCTGATGCATTTGGAAGGGCAGAAAAAGGCTGAAATCTTTGTTCACATTAAGGGACTATGCCATCATAACCTCACCCCTGCTCTCTCCATTCTTGCCCCTAATTTTATCATACCAAACCCCCTTTCAATTACTGCCTTCCTGCCCCAAAGTGTGTATGTCTGTATTCTGGAAATATATTGCAATATTCTTTCCTCCCTCACATTTGAAATAAATTAATTTTTCAGCTCAAGAAAGCAGGAAAAAAGAAACAGGGAAAAGTACTACATATATTCTACAATTATCCATTTATTGTATCTCTCAGATGAAAGGACTTATAATAAGGTAACTCAAATATGTAAAATAGATAGGACTTTGGAGAAAGAAGACATTAAATAACCAGAAATACCCCCAGGATATTTCTTTTGGAAAGTTTTTATTCTAGGTATATTCTCTAATTTGAGACTATTAAGTTTGTTCCAGCTGCTATTGCAAGTCCTTTAAATACACCACAGGGCAAGACTCCAAAAGTTTCTACATTTCTACTCTATAAGAATGGGGAAATAATGAAATAAAGGAAAATATAAAAAACCCAAGACATATGAAAGAAAATGCCCTAAAAAGTATCCAGAGAACAAATGCATTGTTATTGTCAAAACACCTTTTCTTCTCTTGTTTAATTACAAGTAGGTATCATAAGCCTTCAGCCTTTTTAAGTATTAACTATTTTTATCTATTCTGTGAAAATTGCCTCATGATTTAAATAGTATTCTTTTAGATAACCCTTGAGTTAGTTCTCTTGAAATAGAAGTAGTCACTCTTTATTTGAGGCTTCTGTAGGGTCACCACAACAATTCACTGCTGGTCCTTAGTCAGCAACTGAAAGTTTAATCATGTAACTAAGAGCATTGTCCAAACAGTTTTTGAGCACTGACAGGCTTGGGGCCATGAGCACTTCCTTGGTGCCACAGTTTACCTCTGGCTGGCAGCTCCACCCCACAAGCTACTCACTCACTGCCAGCACAGCAGGATGTGGGGGGAGAACCAGGGGGTGAAACTGAGGAAATTTGTGGGTTGAGGTAAACACAGTTTAACAGGTAAAGTAAAAGCTTTCCACAAGCACAGCAAAACAAGGAATATATTCCCTGCTTCCCCTGGGCAGGCAGGTGTTTAGCCCTCTCCAGGACACCAGGGCTCCATCACACACGAGGGTGACTTTGAAAGACAAACTCCATCACTCCAAATGTCCCCTCCTTTTTCCTTCTTCCCCAGCTGTTATTGCTGAGCATGGTGTCATATGATATGGGCCATCCCTTGGGGCAGCTGGGGTCACCTGTCCCACCTGTGTCCCCTCTCAGCTCCTTGCCCATTGACAGCCTCCTTGTGTCATCCCTGCTCACTAGTAATGAAAACATCCGTTTTATCAGCAGTTTTCAGCACAAACCCAAAACATTGCCCCAGATCAGCTACTAGGAAGAGATTTAACTCTATTCCCAGCCAAAATCAGTACACTTGCAGAGTCTGTTCCAGTGCTTTACCACCCTCTCTGTGAAGAGTTTTTTTCTCAACCGATGTCACTTTGTCTTGACTTTCCTAAGACATTTGACAGTCCCATACATCCTTAGTCAGATTAGAGAGAAAAAGGTTTGATGGATGGACTATTCAATGGATAAGGGAACAGCTGGATGGCCACATGGCAAGCAGTTGCATTCCAATGCTCAACAGCTAAAGGTCTGCAGATGACACCAAGGTGTGTGGAGCAGTCTACATGCTAGAGGGAAGGGATGCCATCCACAGGGACCTGAACAGGCTCAAGGAGTGGACCTATATGAAGCCCATGAAGTTCAACAAGGTCAAGTGCCAGGTCCTGCACCTGGGCTGGGCAACAACCAGTAATCAGTACAAGTTGGGAGATGAATGGTTTGAAAGCAGACCTGCAGAGAAGGGCTTGGGGATACTGGTAGCTGAGAAACTTGAAGTAAGACCATAGTGTGTGCTTAAAGCCCAGAAAGCAAATCATACTCCGGGCTGCATCACAAGCAGTGTGACCTGCAGGTCAAGGGACATGGTTCTGCCTCTCTACTGCATTCCCACTAGATCCCAGCTGACATACTACATCCAGTCGTGGGGCCTGCAGTACAAGATAGACACTGATCTGTTAGAGTAGATGCAGAGGAGGGACTCAAAAATGATCAGGCGGCTGGAACACCTCTCCTACAAACACCTTTCCTACAGAGACTTAGGGCTGTTCAGCCTGGAGAAGAGGAGGCTTTGGAGAGACCTTATCGTGGCCTTTCAACATATGAAGAGGGCTTATATATGAAAAGAGACTTTTTACCACATTCTGTACCAACAGGACAAGAGGCAACAGTTTTAAACTGAAAGAGGTTAGATCTAGATTGAACATAAAGAAGAAATTCTTAATATGAGGGCAGTGAGACAGTGGAACAGGTTGCCCACAGAAGCTGTGGATGCTCCATCTCTGAAGTGTCTAAGGCCATGTTGGAAGGGGCTTTGAGTATTTGGACCTAGTGAACAACACTGAACTGAACTGAACTTCCTGCTCAGAACAGGANAGTATTTGGACCTAGTGAACAACAGCCCTGCTCAGAACAGGAAGGTTGGAACTGGATGATCTTTAAAGGTCACTTCAAACTCAAACCATTCTATGATTCTGTGACTGGTTTAGTTATAACTAGGTCCCTTTCAGGCCCTCTTCAAAGTCAACTTCTAAAACACGACCTCAGAGAAACAAACAAATATAACCCTCCTCTAAGGGAGTATTAACACTAAGTTTTGCAAGAGTGGTCTTTAAAAGCAAGAAATGTTTAAGAGCTTTCTGTGCTAGAATTAAGGCCCAACAGTTGAATCAACTTCAAGACTTAAAAATGTTGAAAAATAAAGTATATGCATAAACATTTCATCAGACAGAATGACTCACTCCATCTGAAGACATGCTACAAAGTACTGGCTATCAAAGTCAGGCATACTTTGCCAGATCTTACTAGGAAACGTGACAGGCACTTAAATATCCACAATTTGTCTATCTGGCTGCACAGCAACCTGACTTGAAACAGCTCTTGGTTGTGCTTTCCCATTTATAAGTTTCATATTAATCCAGGGCTCTGCTTCTTTATGTAACAGTACATGCCAAAGGAGTGAACTCCTGTTCATGCTGCAGAATACACATCACTTGAGAGACAGAAAGCAAAACAGCCACTAAGCAAATGAAGTTCCTGCAAAAGCAGAACAAAATAGAGGACACTAGAAAATGAGTGGCTACAGGAGACCCTGATTTCAACACTGACTGCAAATACTGCAGCTAACTTGTTCCCAAGTATAAGACAACTAGCCAACTGCTTAAAAACAACACATTCTGCTGTGGAACATGTTTTCCGTAATAGTTTTGGTATCAAAATTTGAGGTCAGGAATTCAATTAGTGTACATATTCACTTGAAAATCTTGAAATTGAATTATAGCAGTACAGTCCTAAATTCCACAGAAAAATACACTCCTCCTATTTGGCTTGTAAAAACACAGAGGCATCCAGCCAAAACATACAGTTCCCAGAGCCAGTATGGCATGCCTCTCACAGAAGTAATCAGTGCTACTGCAATCAAAGCTACTATTCAGGCAAAGACAAGAGGCTCACTGCCCCATTAAGTCATACAGTGACAAGTCCAGAGATAGTTTGACAGCTACTGAAAAAAAAAAAATGTACACGAAATGAAAAAAAGCCTTTAAGTAAAAAGTTTTACATGTCAAGAGCCTACAAAATAATCATGTATTTTATGAACACACAGGCAGTAGATTTTTTTATTCTTTAAAAACCACACACAGACTTACAGATGTTAGGGCAAGTCCAAAACTCGTAGACTGATGCTTCAGCTGGATTTCAATTTTGTGAAGTAGAGCTTCAATCCTATCTTCCTCAAATCCTTTCCTTTGGGAAGGGGTGATGAGAGAAGGAAATCATATCCATTAACACTAATCATTTTAAATGAAATTATGAAAATTAACTGTAGTATCAACAAATGAAGCATTACAACATCTTCCATACTGAATTAAAACTGGTATGAAATAATACTAACATGTTGTGCCATTCAGTGAAAATGCACTAGTATCATTAAACTCCTAAAGATTACACTGATGAAAATAAGCTACAATAAAGGAAGTAGTAGATAAAAGTTTTAAGAGTACTGAACATTATTACTGGTTCTTTGATGCCTTTATTGTAATGTAACTGAATTTTTAAGGCACATTATTTTAGATATATCTGCATTCTTATATGCCTATATATTATTATATTAATACCTAAAAAATTGTAAGAACAATATTCTCAAAAATATAGCATTACTCACGCAATAACTTCATCAATTGTTCTAGCAATTATCTGTTTCACAGTATCAATGTCTCTTTCAGCAATACCCTGTAGACCCACACTGAAATAAGCTTCTCTTGTTGAGCCATTAAACCTAGAATAAAACATTTCCAACTCAGTGATGAGTACTAGAACTTCAGTATTAGACCTGCCAACAAAGGCAGGAGAAGGGTAAAAACACCCATCATTTCCACATACACACACACACAAGAATTAAAAAGCTAGATAGAAAAATAATTACCAAAGAGGCAAGAAATGGAACTTAAAAAAAAAGCATTTTTTGTTCAATTTCAGTAGTAGTAGCCACTGTTAAGAAAACATACAGCATATGGTATTAGAGAGAAAAAAAAAATCATTTACAGAAGAGAAGTTGATATTTGCTGTTCATGTTCACATTCATCTGTAATTTCTTTCAAGCAAAGAATTCTCTCTTTTTGAGGGGAGTATTTCAGCTGCATAAAACATCACACAGACCAAGCAAGTGAGTGGAATGGTAGTTTTAAGGTAGTATTTGTAAAGTAAGTGGTCAAAGTGAAGTATTCCATGTTTGCTGCAATTATTACCAACAGAATAATTAAAAAAAAAAAATCACAACAGTAAAGATAATTTTGTCCAAGTTGTCAGGCAGGGTTAATCAGAAGAGTTGACCTTTAGAGAGACAAACTGACACTTGCAGAAACATGGAACACATAGCAGTTCAAATCACAGCCAAGAGACAAAAAAGCAGTAAGTGCTCATCAGCTCATATACAACCACTACTCCGTCTAATGAGCACAGAAAAAATTCAATGGCAGACTCAGACATTGAATTCTGCAATACTGATCCCTGGACTCAAACTTATTTTTGCAGATTGATTCATCAGCACAGTTGGTAAGGCAAACTAAAATCAGCTCACTGTACAGTTCAGCCCCATATCAACAGAGTCAACCTGGAAAAGGCTCAGCTGACCAAAACCACTTAACCACTACACTTCAATGACTAAAGACAGATTTCTACTGCCGTGCTCTGGAATATTAAGATGTTTGCACAGCACTGGCATGCATGACACAGGACTTGCAGGAAGCCAGGTAGAGTAGAACATTAAAACCATAAATAAGCATAGTAACGTTTCCCACTCAAACACCTGAGACAATCAGTGCACTGAGGCATGATTTTTGTCATCCTCAAGTCTAAAAATCAGTCAGATGAATCATGTCTGGAAAGTACTTCTCTCTTTGTGAGAACAACAAAGGGGCAAAACATGATAACCCACTGAACCTGGAGTTCAGTGAAGATAACCCACCCACCCTGAGGCTGCAGTACAAAGCTGCTCACAAGGTGGGCTGCAAGAACTTCAGCTGAACTAACTGCTGACTGAAATACCCTTCTTAGTGAGGTGAAGGCAAGTTCATAGCACCTAATCGCACAAAGGCACATTTGTGACAAATCTACCTGCTACTAAATCATAGAATTAAAGTGAAAAGAGCAACACAGTAAAGAGGCGAGCTAGCAAACTCTTCTCAGTAATATTAATGATGCTAAGTGCCCAGGATGAAAAATGCAAGTAAATTAGGGGATTGAAGGTATACCACGCTTTATACCATCCATCCATTTTTATTGTTCAGAAGCTTTAAACACCACAAATTTTTTTTAAACTAACTACCAAATTATTTTGACAAGCCAAAAATTACACTTGAGAATAGTATACAATTCAGTAGACGAAACTGTTTTAAGAAAGATGTTTTAACATTAAAGACTATTCTGATATAAACTGCCTGCAGGAGAGAAGAGTTCTTCCAACTTAATAGTGGTTTTTAATTTTTCTAATACTGCTTATAGGGATGAAATGTATAGCGTAACACTTACCCAACATCAGGAGAAAAATCCGTACCAACACCAGACTCAATTAAGGCTTTGTAAAAAGGAGAATTTGGCCCATCAACCAACAGTGAAGACAACAGGCTTAGTGTGAATGTTTCAAATGTGTCTGTAATACTGAAGAAAAATTAATAATTCTTAAAAACCACGAAGTAAAAAAGATGTGACACTCAACATCACCAAGTCCATTTCAGGAGAATTACTTCTACAAAACAATTTAGAGGGAGAAATAAATTGTCAGTTATGAACACTGCACCAGACCTTCGGGAACTAAGAGAGCTCTGTGTCTTTTACTTGCTATACCTACCAGTAAAGCAAGTTAAATTGGGCTGCAAGGGGAGATAAGTCAGTAGTAAGTCACACAGAAAAGCTTGCAAGGGGCAGGACACAGAAAGGAAGACTGTGTTCTCAAACGCCTCATCTACTGAACAATTCTGTAAAATAACACCTGATTTTCCTCGTGTCTAACTGCTAAAAACAAATTCTGCTTAGCAGTTAAACTTCCATTTACTAAAGCAGGATTTGCCTGAGTTTCCCATGGCATTACTTAGTTTAAAGATGACACTTATCAAGAGGGACACGCTTGCATCTTGCCTTTAATTCAGAATTTAATTTTGATATACTTACTCTGTCAACAAGTAGCTGACACTGACAGTTGTCTGCTTGGAAGGATCGGCAGCAAATGAGTCTAAGCCACATGTTACACTGTGTTCTCTCTGTAAAGTATAATAAATGATACAGACTAAACCTAAGAGCAGAAGTTACCAAAAAAAAGTGACTGCTTGCATCTTCAAAGCATCTTTTCTCCAAAGATATAAAAATAATTTTACAGATACTCATGAATAAGTTCAATATTCATGAGTAAACACACAAACACAGGATACCCTGAAAAATATTAGCAGTACCTCCATTTTGAAAAGTGGACAATTGAGGAGACATTGAAGAAAATCTGGCCATAGTTAACATTCTGACCTGGGTTTCAAAGAAATGCTTACACCTCTGAGCAAGCCAGGGAGGAAAAGAAGGAGGTAGCAGGGAGTGTATGGAAAAAGTAATTTTTGACACCAATGGAGGATCAGGTACCATCAGAAGGAGTATTTCCTGACACTAAGTGTCAGTATTTCTATCAGTAGCACTAACTGCTTTCTATTAATAAGTACTTCAAATGACAAGGGACTTGAAAACTGGAAATAATAAACAACTGCATGCAATCATTACAGAAACTAAAAATGAATGTAGTTTGTTTCCACTGTAACCAAAAATAAAAATACTTCAGCTGGTTTACATAATTCTAAACAAAATTGTAACTGCAGCAGGTTGAGCTAAAATATTAATCTACTATATTCAGTTTCTGCAATTACAAGACTGGATGTGTACTGTTTCTTTTTGTTTGTTTAGTTCTTTGGGTTTTTTTGTTTTGTTTGGGGAGGGTTGTTTTGTTTGTTTGGTTTGGTTTTTTTACTTACAGGCTTTTCCCAGAGCTTCTGTTTTGGGATGTCAGTTTTTGATTCAATTCTTTCAAATTTTATCAATGCTTCCTCATGTATTTGCTTCAAATGTTGCTCCAGTGGAAAATTACCGTAAGTGAAAAATCTGCATTCCAAATAAAAGATTGGGATTAAGCATCAGATTTCACAAGAAATTTACAGTAGCAGTTCATATTATATTCTGAATTTTACATGCTTTCCAGTAATTCAGTTACTTCTGGGTGGAACACTGTAGAGCCTCTACATTCTACAGTTAAACACTCTACAGTTAAACACTCACCATTTTGGAAAACAAAAAAAACCTCACAGATCTGATAAAATTCCATACTTTTTAGGTGGTTTTATGCTTTGGAGGCCACAAAACACCTTATGATTTTCCCTGTGTTCATTTTTTTATTTTCAAATTTGTTCAGTTGCAGCAATATAAAAAGTTCCAAGAAAAAATATTAGTAATTGAAGCCAGAACCTCAGTGCTCTCAAGTTTCAGAGGACAAAATTCTTACAGTCCTCACACATAGTATGAATTACAATGAACTGTGTCTATGACCTATAAAACACAGCTGGGTTCCACGGGTCAGTCTACCAAATGCATTCCCATACCTACAAGATTTCCAGGGAACTATATGAGGATGAGGTATGCACCATGTAAATCTTATCCCCCATAACAAGAAAATCTAAACACAGGTACAGTAGAGCACTTGGGATGATGAGAAAAACAACGGATGGTAAGTTCACTGTCACAACACAAACTGATGTTACACAAGAGAATTAATCAAAGGAATAGATTAAGCACCATATTAGTACAAAAGAAACAACTGTTTCCCTGCATATAACTTCCAAATTGACTTTTAGTTTAAATACCTTATTAGTACCAACCAAACCAGTACCTGACTCAACTGAAGATCATTAATTAGAACTTGCTACAGTAATGTGTGATCCAGGAGCAAATTACAGCCATTCACTTGTAACTTCTAACTTAATCTATGTTCACTTCCAAGAGGACAGGAACCCTTAGGATTCACCTATGCTACCTGTATCATAACTTCTTAACATTACTGCTAAGTGCTTATTAGTGTGTGCTGTTTCCCCCCAGCTCATGTGAGTTCAGGATGAAACATCTGCAAACAAGAACCCCCAAGACAAACCCTCATGATCAAGCACACTGACACATCCTTGAAAAAAAATCAGTCATCTCTCTTTCCTGCCTCCAATTCATCCTGACAGCTCTTCCTAGAAGAAATTCCTTACTTCAGTGCTGTAGGACACAAGTTACCCATTTTCCTGGCCACATGGATGGAAATCCTTTACTGCTGGTCTTCCCCTCACAAAAATATGAGCAAAGTGCTAAATCACTACACAACCTAGAAAGTTAATCCCCAGTTTCAGATACCTGGAATTGCTTGGATGATAATGTGTGGCATGGAACTGTTTAAGCTGCTCCCATGTAAGATCAGGAATACATAATGGATCTCCACCAGATATTACACCGTAAGTGTGATCAGGAAGGATTTTGTTCTGCACGTGCTGTGCAAATATCCTCTCATTATCTGTCTTAAGAGGAAAACACCACAATTCAGTGAAAGTCATCAAAACACATTTTAAAGATAGAAGTGCTTAGTTATACAATCTCAGACCTCCACGCAAGAACCACCTCCTCACATAAGCATTTAGTTCTGCAGTCCCACACGCTTTAATAAAACTGGCTACATTACCATGTGAATTTAAGAAAATATTCTACAATACAACACATTAAACAAGGTGCTCTTTTATAAGTAAACAAACTTTTTTAAAAAAAACAACTTATGCAACGGACTTTTGATTTTAGTGAGGACTTAAATTTTCAAAAGGAGGAGTGAGAATCTCTGGTGCAATAATGCCACTGATAACCTGCAGCTGAAGACTGTAAACCAAACGTTCACGAAACTTACAAATGCTCCTTTCATTTCATTAAAAACAACTCCTTTGAAGACTAGAGGTGTCTGAGGATCAGCTGGGTTCTCATGTTCTAACCTCCAACCTTCTTGCCTGAAAAATTAATAACAGAAGCACTGGGAATTTGAAGTTTTTGTTTATCTGGGGGGGCTTTTTTTATTTTAACGTTTGCATATGTGTCAAGCTGTCTTACCAGAAATCTAATTGCCGTAAACATGGAAAGAATGCAGCATCCAAGTACACAGACAGGAGATTCTGAAAGTCCTTGGGATTTTGTGTTGAAAATGGATAAAGTGTGTAATCACTAGCTGCATATAAATAAACAGAAAAAAAACAGAATTTTAGAAAGTCTAAGATGTGTTTTGTCCTCATTTATTTTTAACATTTCATACATATAAATAACTGGAAGAGATGAAACTTACTAGATGAAACTTACTACATGAAATGTATTTCTGATGAGGAATACACAGGCATTTAACACTGCAGCTATTTTACCACAAGAACTTTGCTTTAGCCATGTATAGATACAAAGAATTAAATGTATTCTTGTATACTATAAAGCTCCAGCTTTACCAGGACTTTGTAAATACCAAATGAACAAGATCTTTTTTGTTGTTTTGTCTTGTTAATATCTCACTCACAAAATTCACACCTAATAATAATGACTACCCAAAGTGAAATTAAGAAGAGCCAACAGACAGCTCTACTGCAATAAAACCTCATGCCTTTAAAGTGACATTATTTATTTTTGGCTTACCTGTGAATGCATTCATAAAAGTGGACAGTGACCTGTTTAACATTTTAAAGAACGGATCTCTGCAAGGATACTTCTGAGAACCACATAACACCGTGTGCTCAAGGATATGTGGGACCCCAGTGCTGTCCATTGGAGTGGTTCGGAACTGTATACTGCAAGACGGAGCACAGACAGGAATGCAGTCACTTGTGAGGACAAGTCCACCCAACTCCTGCCTACAACTGTGATTTATGGAAACTTCATCACTAGCTAACAGCTAATATGACATATTCCAGGATGCAGTTACTGAGTTCTTCAGACTCTTGAGTGCTCAACCACCACTTTCAGAGCATGCACAACCTCTGCACTTCAACTTCTGGAGGCACTGCAGAAGTTTTTAGCACACAAGTAAACACATTTCTTTTTACCCAAAAGGCTTAGAAAAACAACTTCATGGAAGGCAATGGTTGCATAATTTCTGTCATTGGAAGTTTTCAAGGCCCCTCTGCATAAGCACCTGGGGAAATGCACCTGAATTAAGCACTCACCATGTTTTGAGCAACAGACTGAACAACAGACCTCATGACATCCCTTGCAACCTGAAAAACCTCCAAGAAATCACAACAAAGGAAGTATTATGCTCTCTGTTTTCACAGAAAAATCCAGTCATGAAGCTAGATTACCATTCAAAAACCATGAGGTTATGCTGAGATTGAACGTGTTCTATATATATTGTTTTACCTGAACAGATTATTGGAGTCCTCTCGGGCCACATGTAAATACCTGGCTCCTGTACCATCATGATTAAGCTTCACTGCAGTCAGGAACAGCTCAGGAACTGCTGTCACCTGCATTGGAAGAAAACATTTGTATTGCAGTGTGACTGAAACAAGCACAAATACATCCTAGATGATATAGAAATATTCAGTTTGTTGATCTTGTCTATAACACCGTCATATACAGAAGTAAATACATTTTAGTTTCTATGTTTTGAGGGAGAAAAAGATGGAAAATAGAATTTAAATAACCCAGTGACAGTATGCTACAACCAAAGAACCATACTCTTATGGTACAGATAGAAATTCAATCAAAAATACAAAGAAAAGGCATATATCCAAATGTCAGTGGGTAGGGCAGCAAAAGAAAATCCAAGGAACCCCGTCCTTGTTCTGTCACTAGCAATCGCTTCTTGCAAGTAATCTTAACTTTCTGTTTTCTTAAAAAAAGTGAAAAGAGATACAATATATTATTCCTATAGCAGGTTATCAACAGAGGCGTTAAAAGCAGCTTAGCAGATAAAATATCACTTGAACGTGTTCCACAAAACAGCATACAGTGAAGTCCACCTATCTGCCAGGACTTTCAGGAGGCCACACCGAAGGGCCACATCTGCAGCAGACACACAAGCGCATCGTTCACTCTAGAATTACCTCTCTACAGTGGGACCTAAAGAACTCGACTGCAGAGAAGAAATTGCAAGTAACTCCTGTGTTATTGTTATGACTGACCATCCACAGCATCCCTGCAAACACTCAGCGCGCAGACTCCCGGCCTCTCTCAGGTGCCCTCCCACCAGGGCCACGCTCACCTGCTCCACCGTGAACCCGTGGACCCGCTCGCCCACCCTGTACTCCAGCGCCCTCTCATTCGCAGGAACGCTCCTCCACCTCCACGACCTCCGGCTCAGGGACCTGAAACAACGCGATCCCCCTTCAATCAAAAGCGCTGCACAGTCCCGACCCACACGCCAGGCCGAGCGCGGCCCGGGCGCTGGAGCTCGGCCGGGGGCTCCGCCCGGGACCCGCCCGCTCCCGCCGCTCCCTCACCGGCCGCGGCACAGCAGCCCCCGGCTGCGGCTCCACATGGCTGTGGGGTCAGCGCAGACACCTATGGGACGAGTCCCAGGGCACGGAAGAGCCTGACAGAGCCCGGCAAAGCACGGCCCGGCACGGCTCGACCGGCGCAGGCGCCGCCGCCCCGCCCGCATTGGCGGCCCCGCAGCCCCGCCCGCCCCGCACCGAGGGCGCCCGCGCTGGAGAGCGGGGATTGGTGTTCTGGGGACGGTCGGTCTGGGATGGGAGGGAAAGAAAAAACCAAAGTAAAACAAAAAAGCTCTTGGATATGCTTGTGCTTCGTTCAGGAAGTCCTCCGGGAGAGACCTTTGAGCGCAGCTTGCTGTTTGCTTTTTCAAATTAAAGGAAAAAATAAAAACAAGCAAAAAAACCAGACAACGCAATGCCCGAGATCAGCGTGTTCCAAATGCCGCATTGCTCCTTGCCCATGCCTTGCGAGCTCATATGTTCGTGCGAAGAGTTGGTGAGGAAAATGGGCAAAAGGGGGAACTAAACCGGGCTGTAACACAACCACAGGATCACCGAATTACAGAACCAGCTGGGCTGGAAAAGACCTCTTGAGATCATCGAGCCCAGCCCTGGGGCCGCACCTGGTTGTGCAGAGCCCCTACGGTCTCTCACGGGGACCACATGGTCCTGGTAAGCTCAAACATCGATGCGCTTCTCCCGGTCCATATACGGGAGACCTCAGTGAAACTTCACGGGATGCCTTCGCACCCACCAGGAAAGTGCTTGTACATGCCTAGGCTTTTATTCCTTCCGTTTAGCAAATGGATTTTGAGACAATGACTTGAAATTTGGTTTCACATCACGTGTTCACGAGGTTACCCAAAAGGGACATCACCTGTGAAGTACTGCCACCAAATGAACAGTCCCTCCTTCCTGAGTGTAAGAGTCCGGTTATCTGTTTAAACATAAGAAACCTGATGCCAAAAGAGACTATGTGGGATTTTAAACAAAATCATAGTAAATGACAGGTGCTCAGCACATTTCACACCACTTGTCCTCAATTCTTTGGCAACAACATTAATTTAAAAAAAAAATAAAAATTGGAATTTAAGGTATCCTGGGAATTTTTGACTCCACCAGCTCTGACCTTTTTCTTCCCTTCTCTGTCTGGCATGTAGTGGCCTGCCTCCCACTGCTGCTGTGGTCAATCCCATTAGGGATTTTGTCACCCTCACTGCCCTCTGGCCCTTGCTGTCCCCACTGCTGGTCTCGTTGCCGTACAGCACATCCGCCACCTCCTCACAAGCCACATGGCTCCTGATCACTTCAGCACCCTTCATTTTCTCTGGTTGTCTCATTTGTGTACTCCATGTAATCTTCCCATTTTATTAATTTTTAAATTTAAAAAAAGCCAATAATTTGCCATAGTTGAAGTCTGGATATTGTGCATTAACCTATGTATCCTGTCATCTCTCTTAATTACATATCTTTGTCATTTTTTCTTAAGGATACTGTAAATATCCAGTAACTCACATCAAGCTTTGATCCTAGGTGCTAGCAAATGAAATTTGTTTGCTCCCTATTTTCATTATACCTGATTTCCTCCCTACCTTCTACCATTTCACCTGCTCTGTTTGTCCTTCTGTATTTGTTTCAGCTTAGGTTCTAGTAACACCACTTTGATAGGAACTGCTTCCAGTGTATGTTTGTTTCCACTATATGTTTCCAGTAACTGTGTTTCTAACATCATGAAGAAGCATGGTTCTTCCATAATTTTTCAAGTTAAAAACAAGCCATGCCATAAACATGCAATGAACAATATTGTCAAAAGAATAAACATATTTAAAAAAATGTTTCTGAGATTAATGTAGAACTACGAGTTTACATGGTTCAATTTTGAGATATTTCTAAATATTTTTTCATATGGTTTATTACTGGTTACAAGGTTACCTTGCAGCAATTTTTATATTAAAGGCTATACTGTTTTTTCTCTTGATTGTTCTGTTCCTTAGTTTTACTAACAGTTTCCTAATCTGACCATAAGCTTCTGTCTCTTTTCACAGATTTCTTGTCATCAATATTTATTTTACTTCATGGTTTATAACATTTGTCTTAATGGAACATCAGGCTGGCATTCTGCTTCAGACATTTATTTATTTATAATTGATGTTTATATTGGAAGGATGATTTTCTGGCTGTCTGTTTTCGTATCACTGACATAGCGTTTGACAGGCAACCTTTCACAAGCTTAACCAGTCTGAGCAGGCAGAATTTCAAAATACATCAAACATCATTCCTAAACTTAATCATAAGATGGAAGTCTTTTATACCATACTTTACCTAATTTTAAAATATATTTTTTTTCTTCTGCTTTTGTCTTTGATGTGTTTTGTACATCAAAGCTTTTCTTCTGTGAATCAGAACAGAAACTGATAAGGTACACTCCTTTTTTTCATTTTCTTGCTTTGTAGGATTTCTGCTGCGCATTATTGTAAGAATAGTACTTTATATGCTTTATGAATATTTTTTATGAATAGTCACATGCATGTATATATTTGTCATGACTTCTGCTTCTTAAGAAAAAGGTAATTCAGAAAAATCTTACTGGTATGTAGAAGCATAACAAAACTAAAATAGTCATAAAATTGTTTTGATAAATGACAACTTAACAATTTAGCAACAAATCCTATGTAAGTGCAGTTGCTTCAAGTGAGCTTTTCCAATGGTGGAAATAAAATGACAATATAATTCTCAGTGTTTGACTGAAGAGATACTTTTACTTAATGTTTTCCTTCAAAAGATTTTATCTTCAATAACATGTTTATTTAATTAGATATTTGGTCTAAAAAGTCCCATATGTGCATAAGCTGTTTCTTTCAAACAAATCCACTGAATCTGTTCAGGAATTGCAAAGCTAGTTTGTGTTTAACAAGTTCTGTTCTTTAGCCTCTGCAGCAGAGATTGATCCCTCCCAACTGACAAATGTGTCTTCATGGACAATAAGACCCAAGTTTTGCCAAGTTAAAATGTCTGGAAAATACTTGATAGGTGCTTCTTACAGCAGGAAAATTATATTTACTATGGTGTCTCCTACCAAGCATGGTTGGGTCTTAACAGTTCTGCCTGCATAAAGTGTAAACTGTGTCCACCTTTCTTCTAGAATTTTCTCAGGACTAAAGTTAATAAAATTTTTTCCTCTGTGGCTGCTTCACCCGCCCATGGGTGAACCCTCCCATGTCAAAGGACAAGCTAATGAAGAGACTGCCTGCCAGCCCTTTTATGGAGGCCATGAGTAAAGGGTCTATGAGGGAGTTCAACACAATGGGGTGGCAGCTGGTGAGTTGAAAAGGATAAATTTAAGCATCCCAGATGCCTGTCCTTCTTTACTCAAATTCCCTGCAATCATCAGCCATCATCCTCCTGAGAGAGAGACTGGTAAGAATAGATCTTTGAGAGGATTAGAGCACGACCTCAACTTCAGCTGTATCCTGAGTGTCACTGAACCCTTTGCTTACGTATAAATTTTGTTTCCAAAATACATCATAGAATCATAGAACAGTTTGGATTGGAAGGGACTTTAAAGATCATCTTGTTCCAACCCCTCAGCCATGGGCAGGGACACCTCCCACTAGACCAAGTTGCTCAAAGTCCCATCCAACCAGGTCTTGAATTTCCAGAGATGGGGCATCCAGAACTTCACTGGGCAACCTGTTCCAGTGCCTCACTATTCTCACAGTAAGTAGCTTTTTCCCAATGTCTAATCTAAGCCTGCCCCCTTTCAATATAAGGCCATTACTCCTTGTCCTACCCCTACACCGGTGACACTGAAATCAGTATTTTACAAAGCCACTTGGAGAGAAATGTTCCCCAAGTCTCTCCACATCTTCTCATTTACCCTCTCTGTATTTTTCCCAGACAAGATTTCAAGTGACAGGCAGAGACAGAAGCTGATGGTTGTACTGCTGACATTGTTCTGCTTCCTTCACAAGGGTCTGTTTAGCCTGAAATTTATGACTTGGGATTATCCCAGGGGCAGCCTCCTGTTGCATTTGGAAGATTAATAAATGAATACACGGTAATGTGAAAGAAAAAGGAATGTTCCCCACAAAGGTTTTACAGTAGAAAACAGAATGAAATGCAAACAGTGTGTAGGATGGTGATTTTTGGACAATTTATTTCAAGAGATCCCACAGGGTGGAAATAGGCTCAGGCTATGTGGCCTCCAGCTGGACTGCAGCTGGCATGTACAGACCCTTCTTTGTACTGTCCTGTCAGAGAACGGGATACTTCCCATTGCCGCAGTGCCTGGAGCAGTTTTGTTCCCAAACAAAGGTTTGAGAGAATTAAAAAAGGAAATTCATGTACCTTGCTAAGAGCCTGGGTAATGTAGTATATCAGAAGTGCTTCTCTCTCTTAGGATGATCTTAAGCAGACCAGAATACTGTGTTAAAGTCAAGAAGAAAACCTTGCTTGATCATTTACATTTAAAGTAATTTTACTACCCTCTTTAAAAATCTTGAAATATTAATATTTTGATTGCTTCTTCTGCTAACAAATAGTGTGACAGTGAGGAATTTAGGTACAGGAAAGTAAAGGGGAAATAGGGGCTGGGTCAAGCTTGACAAAAATTATGTGGTCATGTAATATTATACATACACATAAATGAGGTCACATGAAGTCTCCTCAGTGGTATGTGCTCAAGAGAGAGTATTACAAAGGCTTATCACTAACTGAAAAATGTTGCTAGAGAATAACACAAATGTAGAAGTTGAAAGTTGCTCAACACCTCAGTTTCTCAGGGCTTATGCAGAACTTCATGCACAACTTGGTGTATGCTGCCTCCAAATTGCAATTTAATGCTATATTGAAAATGTGCGAGTCACTTGTTAACAATGGCAACTGAAGCAGTATGATTCCATTTAGAAGGATCTTCCTTTGCTGGTTGCTTGTAACACCCATAAATATGTGGCTTACACAGTCTTTTCATTCCTCCTTTTATGAGTGCTTTGGGCTATCTCCACTTTAACCATTTGTAATGGTACTTGCTGTAGGAGGATAGCCATAACATAGATAACGGTGAATTACATCAAAGTCTATTTTGTCAGTAGAAGAAAATCAAAAACCTCATTGCTGAGAAATTCCACTGTTGTTGTCACAGACCCATTCATAAACTGTAGTCCACAACAGCATGAAGGGGATAAACATGATCTTGATACTGCAGAGTGATCTAGATTTTATGAATTTTCTTTTAGCCTTGGCTAACCTGAGTTTGATTATATTTCGCTTCTCAACTTCTTTTTTGAACCAAAGTGAGACAAGCCAGAGTGGATATTAATGCTGTGCAGATGTGGTCTCCCACATAGTTCTAACAAGTGTCATCATTCTTGCTTCTGTCACCCTGCTGAAGAGAGCCTTAAGTCCTTGTCAGTGCAGATACACGTATAGCTCAGACACAGGCCAAAACAGTTTGCATGTGGGAATAGCAATGTCTGTGTAATGGAGTTGTGGAGTTTATGTAGACTTAAAGATTTAATTTTCAAAAGAAACTCACTGCCCATATCTGCAAAACCACATGCTAGATCCTGTGGAGCTGCATTAATGGAAAAAAACATGAAATGCTTACCTTGGTTTAGTAAAAGTGAAACATATTCTGAGAAGAGGTGGTATCTAGTCCATGTCTGATGCTGTGCAGAGTAGTTGGAAAATTGCTCTGCATCTCTTTGTGTTTCAACTGCCACACTTTGAAAATAAGTCTTTTATGTTATCTCTTTTATTTTGGGAAGAGGAGTGAAAGGAAAGAAAAAGTATTTAAGCATCTTATTTTTTACAGTGTTTTGCGTACTTAAGTGTCAGGATGGCAAGGCATCCCCATGATGGAAAGCATCTTATAACTGCAAAGCCAGAGAAAGTTCATATAAATTAAAGTCCAGACTTGGTCCTTCGTCTCCTGTTGTCCCTATGTGGCCCTGAGAAGAGGGAAATTTCAGTTTAAATTACCTGAAATACTGAGAGACCTGCAATACAGTTTACTGGGACAGTGTTTTTATAAGATGAAACTGTGCCACATGCCTCTCTGTGTGGAAAAGGGACCTTGAAGAAACCTGAAGTGTAAAGCCCCAGGATTAAATTGGAAGGTTGTATGAGGTGACGGCAGCCTAACCCAGTAAGGTCTTGTTCCAGTTGCCTTTTAGGACAGGTTTTTGAGCAATCTCCAGAATCTTACCAGATTTCATTTCAGGACTAGGTTATTTTCTCCAAAAGCCTGGAAGCGAATTAATGTTCACATGAACTGAACTGTCAGGGGAGAGTATAGTCAGGGTCTTCTTGGCCACCTGAACACTCTACAGGCCACATGACTAATTGTATGCTGTAGTTCATTTGGAGTGATGCACGGGCAGATTGCTCAGCAAACTGAACATATAATGTATGGGCTCTTCCTGCTTTTCTTTCACCTGACCACTTCAGCTTTTCTGCTGCTCAACTGTCTCTTTTAACAAAATAGAGAATTTAATATCCCTGGAACTTCTGCTCTCACGAGATTCCAGTGCAATTAGTTGACAAAGAAGAAGGGAACTCAATGATAGGCAGGAAAAGCATGAGCTGCACATCTAATTTTCTTAGCTAACCGAGACGTACAAATGATACCAAGTTAAAGTAATCAAAACATTCCCCAGTTCACCAACAGTTTCTGAGAAAAGCAAAGTAGAGTTATATTTTAAGTTGTACTTGGTTTTAGATTTTGTACTGGCTCTTACACAGCTGTTTAAAATGCAGCACAAAATGCAACTTGACTTACACTTTATTATTACAAACAAATGCTGAGCAGAAACCATCTGTATCTTCTACTGTTAATGTCTACATGGTGCTGCAGTTGGCCAAATCCTGTAATCACGTTCTAGACACGAGACACAATTTTAAGTCTTGTTAAATGTCTTTTTTGTGTCATCATTTTGTACCATTGAAGTTAAACTTTAAAATGCAGGTCATTGTTCTGAAGATTTGTAGTCAAAACACTTCAGAAATGTTGAAGACTGCATAATTTTTTAATTTGCTCAACAACCTTGTTGTCAGTTAAAGTCTCGTGGTCAACCAATTTTTGCTAACTTACATATGGTGTAGTCAGTTGTACTGCAGTAAATAGCATTTCATGAAGCAAACACCAGTGCAGTATTGCCTCATGGCTTTTTTATTTTATGTAGTTGTAATGGCAACCATCTGGAAGTGGAGGTGCAAATGCTGCTGCCACCAGAAAAGCAGCCTGCTGACAGACAGCTGCAGCTTCAGTAATCCTTGCATTTCAGCCAGTGTAAACTCATTCCTGTAAATCTCCTGGGACATTTACCTAACCTAAGTAAGCTTGCAGAACTGAGCCAGAGTTTTTATCATGCACATTTCATTTTTACTTGCAGTTTTCAGGACATATAAGTCTCTCTCCTTTGAATAATCCATAAAATCTTCAAATAGGAAACATGACCTAATCTGCTGAATGATCTTATGCTTTGTCAGATGTAAAATATTATCCAAAGTGAATGAAATGAGATGGTTTGAAGTTTTGAAAAGATGTCTCTGGAATGTATGAACATATTTGTTTCATCTTCCACATGTAACCCAAATAAAGAGCCCATTATGATGTTCTCCACATAGTATACAGTTCATTATGTTCAGCAATGTCTCTCCCTTCGTGTATTAAAGCAAAGTATTCTCTTTCATCTCTGTTCCTGGTAAAGACCTGCCACCTTTTACTGCTTAATAATTGAAGGCAACCTACTACAGAAGTTTACTGTTGGATGACTGCCTGCACCAATAATATGAAAAAGAGTCGAGTTAGTATTTTTGATGGCTTTAGTAGTTATTAAAACTGAAGACTGTATGTCATGACTCTGGGTATCTTTAACTCTGCCACTGACTTACAAAAAGAAATCCTGGCCTTGCTAAGATTAATGGTGACTTCTGAATCACTATCATCTCCTCTGTAGTCATTAGCTCTGTTTCACTGTTTCTCAAAGGAATCATGAGTTAAGATTGTTACTCTTATCTCCTTTACAGATAATAGAATTACATTATTAATCAATAGCACTTAGTAACAATATTAATTTCTTTGTCAGAATAATGTAGCAACTATGTGTTGACATATATGGATGAAACTTCTGCTGGAGTTCCTGTAAAGTTGCATACATTTAACAGATATGCAAATTTATTTGTATATATTTGAAATTCAAATGTGTGTTGATCTTAATCCTTCAGTATGAATTTCAAAACAAGGTAATTTTCTGAAATATTTATTTTGCATAAATGGATTTCCTCAACAAATGGATCTAGTTTGAACAAAGACTTATCAGTCCCCTTTGTGGTGGTTTTATATATTTTGACTTTTTTTTTTTTTAATGTTAGTTTTCTTGGCAACATGATAACTAATTCAGGATTGAATCTTTCAATCTTTCACAAGACCAGCAAATTCTCTAAAGCTTACTTTTGCTCATTTTGAACAAAACCAGTGCAAAACCAGTGTAAAGAGAGCTCACGGTATTAGCATTGTAGCTACAGTCTCCTGCATTGTTAAAACAAACAAGCAAGCAAACAAACAGGCAGTACGTCAGTGTGGATTGCATCCATATGTATGTGGAATGTGTATGTTGCTCAGCTTTTTGTCCTTTTCGGAGGTCATCTTCCATGTCTTTCATAAACAAATGGAGAATAAAGAGGATGTGAAAAACTGCTGATCAAATCAAGGAGCACTCTGCAAATAGGGTCAGCACAGCAAGGTTTTGGTTTCAGGAATAGGTTTGTCCCTTCATTTTATCAAGGGAAATGATATCCAGAAGTGGACTGTGGGATATGTAGTCACAAACAGAAGAAATTCCAGCATGTAGTTGTGAGGCTGTGACAAAAGGGAATTAAAAAGAAATTAGAAGACTCTAATTAAAAATGTGTAGCTCTGAACACTGAATCTTTGAAACTTCCATCCCTTACTCTCAATAAAATATATATAATATTTTTCACTTTACCCATTCTATATACTTCATACTTCTGTACTTAGCTAAACTGAAAAAGGCATTCTGTTTCTGGAGCCTCAAATACTATTTTCCAGTTTGCCCTATGAAATGAATGCCTGATAAAAATATTAAAGCCAGGCAGCATGTAAGTGTCAGAAGACTGTCTCTGGACTGACAGCTGAGCACAAAAGTGAACATGATAATAACTTTGACTTATTCAACTCTTAAACATAACTTAGGGTGCATTTGGATGAGGCAATGTCTAACCTTGGTATACAGAAGTGCTGCTGTGGACCAACGCTTTTGCCCTCGTGCAGTTTGTGTGCCATTATTATGATAAGCTTTTCTATTGTGTTTAACTCAAGCACATGCAGTTTGCCATTCAAAACAGAACCAACAGAGCTTTCAATAAATGGAATAACGTATGCCCTGAATGTCAGATGCAACATCAACCATTAGAAAAATCACTGTGCATGCA
Source organism: Formicarius rufipectus (assembly GCA_013399695.1). Classification (NCBI taxonomy): domain Eukaryota; kingdom Metazoa; phylum Chordata; class Aves; order Passeriformes; family Formicariidae; genus Formicarius; species Formicarius rufipectus. The sequence goes on along the minus strand of VXAU01005463.1, from coordinate 810,738 downwards.
AAAATCATTGAATATACACCCCCAGGCCTACTTTCAGATGCCTTTCTTTCAATAATTTATCTATTGATAACAGAGCTCACCTAACACATTTTGCCTTCAGATAACTGTATTTGGCTAAAATAAACCGTTTAACTGAGTGCTGTATTATGTATCAAGCACCTATGTATGTCATACATCTGAAAACTATTTAAAAAATAGCAAACATGCAAAGAATACATCTTGTTTGAGATTATAGATTCTGCGGTCCTAATGTTGGCCCAAAACCTTCTTCTGGTACATCAACAGTTTTCAGAGAGAGCTTTAATGTAATTAATTCACAAGAAGGGCTGCATTTATTTGCAAAACTAAACAGTTACAGTTTCTGACCCTGCTTAACACACTATTCAAAATTAGAAGATATTAAGTACAGCTAGGAAATCAAATACATTTTCATTTTCAAAAATAACAATTTTGCACAAATAGGCTTTGAAATAATATCTCATGGGTAAGCTTGTTTTGAGAGAAGATTAATTGGAGAATTACATAATGTTGTTAGTAAGCAATTAAAATTCAACAGAGCCTTAACATTTACACCTGAGGGACTGCTGGTCGAATTTACACATTTTTCAAAAATAAAAGTACAAACTGCTTCAAAAGTGCCATTACATGCCATGCATATTTAAGAGTTTTCTGTTACATGATCCATTTAGTATTGCTTAAACAATCTTGGGAGTATTCTTTTAGATTGGTGACTTTTGAACTATGAAGAAACCTTTGTCCTCCACAACCAAAGAGGTTTTTATACCCAAACCACTTTTTGGATGGCAATTTTGCTTTCTTCACATATCTTAATGGCTCATTTTTAAGAGAATCAATATTGGCAGTCAAGAATTTTAGGTTTACATTATGGTAGATGTTGGATTAGTGAAAAGTTAAAAAGCTCCCTATTTTTGAGACTGTGGAGAAGGTAGAAGAAAAACTAGAGAGTGCAACAGAAAGCTGGTAGAGACATATGTCACCCATGGGGAAATTAGAGCTGGCCACGGAAAGGATAAGGGAAGGAGAGGAAAGCTGAGGCTGTGCCACTGGAAGGGCTGATAACAGTTTTAGGTTCCATGATTGAGGATCATGACAGAGTTAATGCTCAAGAAACAGTATTGGAACATGACACGTGCTTTGATTTGTTCCAGGAAAGTCACAATCTGCAAGTTTATAGCTCCAGAAAGTCCTGAATCATCTTGCAGATAGCTTTAGTGTTTAAATCAATAGTAGTTTTTTCTGTGTCGGTTTTATGGTTTAACCCCAACCAGCAACTAAGACCCACACAGCTGCTCATACACACTCCCCCAGTGGGATGGAGGAGAGATTTGGAAGGGTGTAAGCAAGGAAGCTCCTGGGTTCATATAAAGACAGTTTAATAGAAGAGGCAAAAGCTGCATATGCTAGCAAAGCAAGACAAGGAAATCATTCCCTGCTTCCCATGGGCAAGCAGGTGTTCAGCCATCCCCAGGAAAGCAGGGTTCTGTCATGGGTAGTAGTGACTTGGCATGACAGATTCCATTTCTCCAAGTGTCCCTCCTGCCGCCTTCCTCCCCCTGCTTTCGACACTGTGGTGTAGGACATCCTTTGGATCACTTGGGGTCAGCTGTCCCAGCTGTGTCCCCTCCCAACTTTCTCTGCACCCCCAGCCCTCGGTGGTGGAGCTGTGTTGTCTGTAAGCACTGCTCGACAACACCTAAAACATCAGTGTGTTATCAACACTGTTTCGAGCTCAAGTTCGAAGCATAGCCCCATGCTTGCTGCCATGAAGAAAATTATCTCTGCCCCAGCTAAAACCATCACAGCCAGCTTCTGGGACTGCACACCACTCCTTGCAGCCCGGTACCCCCTGCAGCCCAGGAATTTCGGTCACCTGAGCCATTTCACACTGTTCATGAGCTTCAGTAAAGGACCTCTGAGCTCAAGAGAGCCAGGGCTGGCTGTTAGTCAGCAGGCCTCTAGAGAGTGAGGGCTCCTTTTCATATCTTAAAACCTCTCGGAAACTGCCTTGAGTCCAGTTTTACGGTATTGCTTCTACCCCAGCCTTATTTAAAGCTGATGTTACCACCCTTTCTTATGGCAAAGCCTGGGCTTAACCCCTGCTTTCTTGTCGGTCACCCTGCTGGTTTTAGCCTCCCTCCTTTTGCTGCTCCAATTGCATTATCGATTGGGCTGCCTCCAGAAGGAGCTTTCAGTTGACACAGTTGGCAGTGAGACAAGCCGAGCACTTAGAGATCATTAGGTGGGTGGGATTAGATTGTAAAGATAAAATCTGACACTGCAGCAAAATGAAAAAATTCCTCCAATGCAATTCACAATCTTCTCTGAAAATTGAAGGCAGTTTTTGCATGTGCAATTTATGATTTATTTTTTTTTTTAATTATTGCTGTTGTGATGTGACTTTCCACTGAAATTATGCAAAGTTTGTAATAAGTAGTTTAGGCTGGGTTTTCATTGTTTTCCTTTCTAGGAAACTGGCCATGCCATGACAGAGCTTTGCAGTATGATTATTTTAACTTGAAACTGAAAGCAAAACCTAGTGGTTTTGCAGATGGAGCCTTAAAGAAGTATACTTTAAAATGCCATAAAAGTGTTGCTATCACTGAAAAATCACACTAGAAGTATTTCATAACAGGAACAAAAATTGATAGTTTTTTTCCTAAACCAAGAGGAGCAATATCAAGTTTTTTACAGTGTGGTGAAGATAAAGTCTTGTTTGTGTAATACAAGACAACACTGTATTCCAGATCCCTCTGCTAACTTCCCATTGTTTGGCATGGCTAAGGGGCATAGTGAAATCCCATGCAGAGATATTGATCTAAGTTAGAGAAACAGTGTGATTTTCATACCATAAGAAAAGAAAAAAATCCTTAAGACAAGGTGCAATGTGACATTGATGCATTTATAATGCTTGCAGCTCCGCTGCTTGGTGTCGATGAACGTAATGAATACCTGTGAAAAAAGGAGCATATAAAGTCCATGAAGAGATGAAGCATCCTATGTGCACTTATGGCTTTAAACAGCACACAGTAAACGAAATCACAGTGCTGAGTGTACTGAGGATTATCAGGAATATCACTTTGCAGTGCATTATCTATTGTTGGCACTTAATAACACTGTGGAAAAAGTAGTGTATGATCAAAAACAGGATTCATTAATTAACAATCAGTTAACAATCTTCAGTCTTGTATGTTCTATGTGCTTGATTTTGTATATCAGATGAAGGCTCTTAACTTAGTTTTGTGAAATAAAATGCAAAGATTGGTATCTAATGAGTATTTCTCTAAAGGAGACAGGACCTATGAGAAATCCCCTGCTCGACAGTCTGAGCAAGAGGTAATCCAGAAGGAATTACGAAGAAACAACCTGAAAAGTCAAATCCAAGACTGCAGAAGCTCTGTAAAAACTTCCTGGCTATTACAACTCCAAAGGGAACCACAAACAAGAAAAGTGCAGAGGCCTCTCAACCTCACATGTAAGAAAACAAAGTTTGGGCTCTCACTGATCAGTGAATACTGCAAAACATCATTCCTTAATTAAAACTCTTCCTGTCTGCCAGGGGAGAGGGCACTGTGTGGTTTTGCTGGCAGCTAACTTTAACAAACAGATTGTAGGATTCTTTATCTACAGTATTTTCTTGAAGAACTGGAAGACTGTGTTTGAAAGGAATGAATGTTTCTGCCCTTTGCACTCTTGAACAGAGGAAAGCACTAATTGTTCATGAGGAAACAGCCAGCTAGGTTTTCTTGTGGCTGTTCAAGCTGTTGCACATCTGTACAGAATTAAAAATTGTATTTTACAGGTAAATATATATACATATGTAAACTATGTATTTATTAATTGTAGTTGTGTTTAAAGGCCGTGATTAAAGATCAAAATCTTCACATGAAAATGAAAGGACAGTTTTTGTCCCCAGATTGGCTGAGGGAAACCCAATTAAAATATTTCCCCATCATGAACTATGATTAAACAATGCCTTGGAAAAAAATGTAATGAAAATATTATCTACCATTTTCAATTGCAGCTTTCCAGTTAAATCAGGGCATAACCTATTTGACAATTAACAAGCAATGATGTGTGTCCCAGGTGGTAAATAAATATCAGTTTGACTTTGGCATGATCAAAGCTTTTATTTTGTCAATTTGTTCATGCACACACATTTTTGGAACTAGGCTGATACCAAATATGTCTAAATGGAATATACACTGATGGCTTCTAGTGTGGCATGTTTTCTGTGGGTGAAGTTCAAGGGAAAGGAAATGGAAAAGGGGCCAATATTTTAAGGGATTTTGAGCTGCACAGAAAATGCTCCATATGTTAGCAACTGAAATCACAAGGCAGAATGCTGAATGACACAGGGTGGCAGCACAGATCAAGAATACTGCCTTCTGCCCATTGAAAGAATAATAAATCCCCGTGTCCTTCTTGAGGAAATTTGTGATTTGGGGTGGGGGGAGGGGTCTATTTTGTTCATACCTTATTGTGACAAAATGATTGTTTTCCTCAAAGATTGTTCACCTCATCTTGGATTGAAGTCAGGGTAATCTACTCTGGCTTGGGCTAGTACTAAATGAAGACATCACTGGGTGAAGAAACAAGCTCCTGGAGAGCATTCCTCCCAGAGTACGTGAATTCCTGGTGAAACCCTGACATTGTTGAAATCAAGTGAGTGGTTTGTTATGGACTTTAATGGGACCTGGATTTCAGTGCTAGGCTAGGATTTTCAGGAAATCAAAAAAAAAAGGACAATAAGATTCAGGCATTTAAATAATTTAGTCACTTAGTCATCCCAAATCCACATTCAGTCACTTGCCTCACTGACCTAGTTCCTAGGGGTTTTTCATATTTGCACCCCATGTTGATTTAATGCAAATATGTTGAGGAAGTATGTGATATTACATCTAGGCAACACTATTTCTGGAATTCCTATACTTTAAAAGGGTTCAGTTTTCAAATTTAATATATTGTTTAAATCTCCATGTATTCCTATAGTGTTGTGACATCCACAAGGTAAAATTAAGCTATAATTTCCAGCAGAAGTAAACTTAATATTTATGCAGAAATTTGAGTTAATATCTGTACTCATATCAGCTGCCTTGTGCATCTGGATTTCCATCCCATAAAGACATATGCTGCTTTTTAACTTTTAGCAAGCTAGTTTTTCCATTACAATCACATGAAATTACTTCCATGTTTAAAGTGCATGTTGGCAGAATCAAGGACCTTAAATAATACACTGTAAGATAGTGAACATTCTCTAAATTCTATGACTCAGTGGGATAAGTGAATAATGCCTTTGCATTTTCAAGTCACAATGTCAGCTTTAATTTAATCCATTGTATTTATTATCTCAGGAACAAAAATCTCATTTATTAGTAATCTTGAAAAAGAAAAAAAAGTTTTTTCAACCATTTTCTTACTCATTTGCTCTCCTTTAATGTACTTTCAGCTCTTGTCCATCCTCAAAAACTCTATAGTAACTGGAGATACAATGAAATTGTGACATCTAAGGAGAAAAGAGACTGAAATCTGAACAAATGAAGAAAGGATTTTTAGCCCTGTTCATAACTCTTTTCACTCATTTTGAGTGACATCTACTGAGCAGCAGTGTCTACTAAACACAGTATGAGAAAATAGATTTTACTTTTTTGCACAGCTAACACTGAAAATGGGTGCTTTTTTACGCATTTGATTTCATCTTCTGAATTAAAAACCAAAACACTTCACCCATCCTTTAAATGGTGAGGTGAAGATAAAAGTCAAGTGCTTTATCTTCATAAAAAGATGATTGCAATAATCTCCTTACGTATTCCTTCAAAAAGCTGACTTTTCAGTGCCCTCCATATCCTTCGTGCAGTCTTTCTTTGCTTCTGGACATACTTGTTTCATTCCCACTTAGTGGGAATGCATGTAAGAACACTGCTTTGGTCCAAGTGACTGCACATTGCACCCACTACCTTTAGATACAGTGACGATAATAAAGGGGAAAGAAGTTAGCAATAAGTGGGAATAATCCTGTGATGAGTTGAGGCAATCTGTGTCAATGTCAAAAGGAGGAAGGGCATTTGCACTGCATTTATTATGCAGCTCTAAACGCTTTCTTGAATATGCATTCTGAGCACATAGTCCCTATGATAGAGGTTGTAAGGGGATTTTAAACTTTTATTCCTCAGGGCTTCATCCTGCAATGTGGCATTGAAAGGCTGCAGCTCCTTCTGAAATCATGAAAGTGGTGGAAAAATATTAGCTGATTTAAACTCTTGTAGATCCATTGAAGTATTTCTCCTTGTTTCTGTAACAGTTTAGCCCAGCAAAAATCCTAGTCCTTAGAAGTAAGGATTTAAGAATTCCAGAAGTTGTGCAGTTGTTACAGGATCAGATCAGCAGACACCAAGAGCACCCTGAAACATATGCCCAAGAGACAGCTGGGATTTCATACATCTTGAGCATCTGTCAGAATTCTGGTGCTAAGAAAGCAAGCATAATTCAAAGAGGCAGTAAGACCTAAGCAGTAACTACTTTGTTACTAATATTAAGGTGGCATCTGATATTTGAAGGTCTAATCCTGTCATATTCTGATGTTCTCAGATTAGACAGTAAATTTTTAAAATAACCAAGATGGCTAGGGATAATTACAACCAAATTGTCCTCAGTATTTTTTTAAAGAATCATTAAGATAATAAAGATCATTAAAAATTTGCCTAAAATAGCCTCAGCAGTATTATCTCACCTCCAAGAAAAAGTACCCAAGATGACTCCATCAGCCCATCACAGCCCTGAGAATTTCTATGGAGATGTGAGGTGTAATGGATAATCTGACAAATGTAACTATTATGGTTTGAACACATCACCAAAATAGCTCCCTGCCTTCTGGAAAGTAACAGTACGTTTTAGAATAGCTCAGACTCAATTCATATTGATCCACATAAAGAATAATGACCAACCACACTGTTTCAGTAGAATTAATCCAATCTCTTTCCCTACTTCCCTTGTTGAACCCTCAAGAAAGAATTATGGATTTCTTATACTGTTATGCTCATTCACTTACTATGTGGCAATGACCTACTTTCTGTTTAACACACTGAACACGGAACTCTGACTGTACCAACATACAGCATGAGGCTTATGCATATAGAGTTGTGATTGTCAGAGATAAAATCTGACATCCAGTAAGTCTTTCATCTTGAAAGGAAATGGTGCTTATTTGCATCTAAGTGCTTGCAAGCAATTGCAGGTAATCCAAATGGAGAATCAAAGCCAGAGAAGCTTTCTGTGAGTAATTCACATTTTAAAATTCTAGGTAAAAAGCAGTTTGGGTTTGATTTGCTCAGAGAAGCATGGGCACTAAATTTGCGCAAGTTTACAATAGCATCTTCTTTCCAACTCCCTGTGGCCTTGCCTTTGGTCATTGCAAAAGAAATGCTAGTCAATGGAGCATAAAGTGATACTTATTTGTAAGTCTCTTACTTGAGAAGGACGCAACCTGGAGGGGATATTGATTATTATAAAAAACAGATAGCATGTTTCCTCAAATGCTACAATCATGTACATGTACTGAAGAGAATGGAAAGCCAGGTAATGAGTATCAGAAAGCTTTGGCTCAGAGGCTTGTGAAGTATGTGTAAACATACCTCAGGATTGCAGGCACATAAAGCAGTGTGAGTGGCACATGGAACCCTGGGCTTCATGGCATAACTGCTTTGGTACTGGGCAAAGCTGCAATAATTCTGCATGCTTTGTGACAAAAAGAAAATTGATTTGCTGGAAATGTAGAAAATTAGATGATCCCACTGTCAATGAGTATTTTCCTTCATGTGAAGACAGGAAGCATCCAAAAATCCAAAAAGGATTGGGAGATTTGAAAATTTGGCTTGAATAGAAGAAAACTTAAAAAATTCTCTGCAAATGTAATTTTCACTGGTGGTTTTGTTTTGCTTTGGTTTGTTTTATGGCATTCTGACTTTTTACAGAAGGACCATTTTAAAATAAAACTCATCATTTTGCTCACAAGCACTAGGGCAATACTTTGTGACATGGCTTGGACTTTCAGTTTTTGTCTAACTTCAGTTCCTCAAAATGAATGCTGGCTGTGGTACACGCAGGGCTTCAGTTGAATTCATGTTGCAAGGCAGATTTTCATATTTTTCTTTTCAGTCAGCATTCCTCCAGTGTCTTCGTATGATTCCTGGTGGAGCTGGGTGTTGCTCACTAAAGATAAACTTATCAGACCAGCTTTAGGTGAGTAATTAGGACTTATCTACATGAGAACATTTAGCCAAAGACAGACTTTAGCTCTTTGCACTAGTGTGCATGTCCTAGTTTTCTACTGTTATAAGCTTGTGAGTCTGTATGTATATGGCTGTATGGATAAATATATATTTAAAAATATATATGTCAGAAATTCCTTCATTTTTTTACTGTATTTTTTTGAGAAAAGTGACATTTTCATCAACACAAAAATAAAGGAACTAAGAAATGAAAAAAAATCCCTTTGCTTTTTTTTTTTTTTTAAATACAGTATAATCATAAATTATCTGCAAAAATGTACATTTCTACAATTTGAAATATTTTAAAAATTAATTTTATTTTCTTTAAATTGTTCCCTGTCTTATTCTCAGCAAAAATGAAGTTTTCTCTTGAAAATGAGAAAATCTCCATAAGAAATAAAAAGCAATACTGCTCCAAGACATTTCCAGTGGCATATCCTTAGACTTACTTGTAATGTGCACAAATAACAACATATTTTGTAAAGTTCAGAGCTATGCCTCCATTGCTGCTATTTGCCCTGTGTTATTTGACAACCAAATCTTTTACAGTGCACAGAGAACAGGATCACTAGTCATTATTGACATACCAAGTTTCAAACACAAGTTTATCTGTTTATTTAGGGATCTTTCTGGGCACAAAATTGCTCATATCACTACTTTTCATAGTTCAGAAGCAGCATGGCTTTTCACTTTCTCGTAATTCGAAGTACCCAACCAACTTTACTCATGCTGTAAAAGTTAATTAGCAGCTATTATAACATTTCTTTTACTTTCTGACAAGCCTTATATGTATATATAATTATAGTTTTACATCCTTTCATTCAGTGCATTGCATCATCTGAACCTGCATGGTAAATGAGAATTACTGTCTCTGTGTTCTCCAGTGATATTAATGTTCAAAGTCACAGTGAAGTGTCCTCCATATAAAGAAGTTTAATCCTGGAGTAATTAGGTTCTTCTTTCATCTTCTCTCACAAGATAGAAAGGGGGGGGGAAATCCAAACCACTAAAAACATGAAGTCATTGAATAATTCTTTCCATGATGACTGTATGCAAGCTGATAGACCGCAAACTTTTTGAAACAGTCAAAAGAAATCCTTTCATGTGGTCTGGATCTCAGAAACCATGTTTGCAAATGTCATGTATGAAATGAATTGTGTCGGAAGTAAGGCTGCTCCACTACAGCAGCTTCGCTCACAGTGCCTTCTGGGTTGATTGAAAACAATCAGCTGGAAAGACCTGCATGCACAGGGAAATGACACAAGTGGCCCTTACTAGGATATGTAATTTTCCTGTTATTATGCTAATTAAAGAAAATTGCCTTCAATAGTACAAAATGATATATCTATATTGGTTCAATTTGACTAATGTTCCATAGCTGCATAGGCAATCCATGAAAGCAAATAATAAGACATTGAGCTAGAATTTATGGAGAATGTTTAAGCAAACTGTCCAAAAGGAAGGCTGAGTTTTACTGTTTTCCACACTACAGATCCTTCTTTATGGTGTTTAAGGAATTTTCTAAATTCTTTTTTTTCTGATCTTTTAATGTAAAAATTGCTGACTCTCCTGATAAATCTGATTCAATGAAGACAATATTACAAAGTGAAAAATGCTATGTCTCTTTTGACAAAGAGAAAGCCCATATTTTTTGTCAGAATTATGTAGTTTTAATTCCAAAGAACAAGAACAAATAAAACAAAAATCTCTTTTAAGTTTGTCCCAAGTCTACTGAAGATTCATTAGGTGTCTTTTAAGTTAACATTAATGGAATTTCAGTCTAAGATGCCTTAACCCTGATTTAAAGTGAGTAAAATAAGTTATGCTGCAACTACATTGTGCAATATGGAAAATATAATGGCTGTTGTCAGAACCATAGTTTTGTGTTCCCTGATTCATTTTCAAACTGTCATTATATCTTTGGGATATACTTTCATATAATTTCCATTTGTTTTAGGAGACTAGAAAGCAGAGCAAAATGTATGGTTATTGAAGTGTTCGAATTTATTTTGAGGATAGAATCATTCTTTAAATAAAATGTAACTTTATTGACTACAATGATCACAATTTATGTTTCACTGGCAATATGAGAAATCAGCATCTTCTGAATGCTACTGTAAAACCCTATCCTTTCTTTCTCTAAATGTGGGGGATCGTGAACTTATATAAAAAAGGGTGCAGTACTTTAAGTTTGTTGATGCCCTTTGGGGCCTTGGTAACTATTACGATGTAATTTGATAGTCTACGGGTATGCTGAGTATAGATTCGTTAGGTTTGGCAACCATACAGCTTACACCATCAGAGGGAGGATCCATTCACTGATGATGTTAAGGTTTTCCTAGCACTATGTGCAGGAGCCTTAAAACACACCCAACGTCAACTAATGAGCTACAGAATGACATTATTGTTGCTAGCAGTCCCAGAGCAAGTGCCAAGAAAAGTTAAAGTTAGGCATTAACCTGTGAACATAAGCCCATGTGGGAAGTGGAAGGAGTCCCAGCAATTCCAGCTTGGGAGCATACTCCATCACTTACAGCAGCAGAAGGACCTTGCACGCTCTTCAACACTTGGAAAAAGATTCAATTTCCAAGCCTCTTAAATCTTAACTTGTTCTTCTTGGATTGCCAACAAGTCACCCAGTAAGTGCCAGTTATAAAGTGGTTTTCCTGTTCAAGGAATGAGGTGCAAAGTGTCAATGAATTTTATAGTCAGCCCCTGAGAGGTTACACTTTGATTAGATTTTAACCAGTAACCAAAGTTGAAAGATTCTGCCCAGTTGCTGGTTTCCTAAATCATTAAAACTCCCACCTCAGGGCCAAAACTTAACATCTTCAGCTCATATTTTAAGTTAAATGGATATTTGGAAACTTAATTTAAAACAAAGTGACGGCAGGATTAATGAATTAATTTACTTTGTAACATTGGCAGAAAAATGGAAGCTGGACAAAGTAAAATATTTAAGCTTTGCTGGCAAGAGATTCATAAAAGAAGACCAGTAGTTTGGCTTTTAAGTAGTGAATGTAAACTATACATTGGGTTCCAGTCAGGTCACCTCATCTTTATAGTCATGAGGTTTTTTGGAAGATTTCCTGTTTCTCAAAAGTAGCTGGAATTCACACTTTGTCTTCTCTTTGTACTCTCATTAAAGTTTTATTTGTCTACATTTAAAAAAATTATTATTATTTGTTTGGGATTTAGTTTTTGTTTGGTTAGGTTTTTCTTTTTTTTTCTTTTGGGGGGTAGGTTGCATCTGGTTTGGGATTTTTGTGACCATATTATCAAAGCACCTCACAAGATTTAAGTTTACACTTAGAGCATTCTGAATAGGGTTTTTTTCAGAATTTTGCAAATACATTATCACAACCTTGGAGAAACATAAATTTAGAAGAGATTATATCACCTGCCACTTCCTGAATACGTCATTTCTACACCAAATCATTTATAAATTGTCATTATTTTTTTCCTCTGTACAACCTTAAAAATATTTTTAAAAATCAGTGATGGACCAACAGCTTCTCTTTTCTGCTCTATTACTTATAAGCAGAAGAGAGAAGAGAGGGCAGAAGAGCCAAATATCAGAACCAAAAAGATCTCTAGCAAATTCCATAAGCTTGGAGAACTGAAGATCAACTTGGGGACAGTTCTGCAAAGCCTTGAAAGGGAGTGTGTTTGCATCTGTATTTTTCTGGGGGAAATCTTGGTCTTTGCCCATGGTCACTCCTGTAAGGTACAGATAGATCTGTGGATCTGACCAGGGTCATGAGTGTGCAGCATTCCCAACTGCAAATTCAAGAGAATCTGTTAGAAAACAAATTATTGTTATGAGAAATGGCACAGTAATACCATTTATTCATAGTCTGTCCAGTGGATTCTACTCCTCATATTGTGAATTCTGCTAAGATTTCTGGCAGAAAAGTTTTGCAAGAGGTCATTTTTTGCTCACGTATGTAAATGATCTTACTGTGACTTCTAGGTAAAACTGTGCAAACTTACAGATGCTTCCCCTCAGAAGAGATCTACCAATTTCTTAGAAAATCTATTTTAAGATTTCTTATGTTACCTCTCCTGAACTTCATGTGGTGTAAAAACTAGTTCTGATAATACCATGAAGACAAAGAGATATCAAGAGAGAAAAACCTGAGCTCTTTAGTGAGATTATAGAAATTTATTATTCACAGTTGCATACACACGATTTTGAGTTCTAACAGCCAGCAATTAGTTTAAACAGTAATACCACCAAGGGAAGCATAACTTAGTTAAAATTTACATTTAAATGAGATCATTTGGAGAAATCAAATGCAGAACAATCTGTTATTTTTATATAACATTTCATAGTAGATTTTCTTAGGAAGGTATTCCTCACAATGTAGTTTTATTACTTGCTGCTCGGAAATTACTGTGATACATTTGTATGTGTAGGAGAAAAAAAATCTCACCATTTGTTCATTAACAACCTGATGCAGAAAATTATCTCTGCTCAGGAAAGCATATTAACTACATTTAACTTAACACTCATGCTTGGCCTTGCTGAAAGCTACGCACGTACTTAAGTGTTTTTCTGAACATGAATTGAAATTCTAAATGCATTTGCTTGCTCTCTTCAATCATCTGCTGAACTTACAGTGATAGAAACTGTTTCTGCTATAGAGCTCTTTGAATTTGTCAGCTATTCTTAATGCCTGTAACTAGTTAAAAAACAATAATACATAATCCTGCATTAAAAGATTGTGGAGACTTTTATGTTAGATAGGAATCTTTTGGGACTTAATTGTGCATTTGACATTAGAACAAAATGATAACTGCATCTTCCTTCTTCTGGGAAGCTCCTTCATGTCAGTCTTTTTTTTAAATCTGAATTTTTGGTCATTATTGCAGTTAAAACTTTCCACAGGAGAAAAAGCTTCTAAATAGACATTATTGACACTATGATGTGAAAATAGGTCCATTCAGTTTTGTTTTGACGTTAAGCATTGAACTGCATCTTCCAAAGCAGAGAGACTATTTTACAGGATTTCAGAAATTTTTTTTTTTTTTTTCAAATTTCCCTCCGTAGCTGGACGCTTTGTCTGGATCTGTAAAATAGAATATGTAGTTTTTAAGGACTCTAGAGAGTAACAGGTTCACCTCTATTATAAAATGAAATGTCCAGCTATTAACTTAAACAGGATCCAGGCAAGGAGCAAGGGAAAACTTTATGGTCATAGCACTCTGGAAAAATACCTTGCAAAGAGATTGGCAGAGTAGGACTCTTAATTCCAAACTCCCTGGGAAGCACTGCCCTCCAGCCTGGGGAAATACAAGGTTTCTATACTGGGAAGTACCTGCACAATTCTTTGCCTGAGCTGACGGGTAGCAGGTGCAACCTGCAGGCAGCATGCAAAGGCATCTACAGGAATGTGGCTTGTGGTGTTTGTCATCAAAAATACAGTTAGCCAGGACTGTATCTCCTACTGGAAGGACTGCAAGAGTGTGCATGTATCCATGAGCCACTTATCTGCTAAATAAACTGAGTAACTCTATGACAGAGTAGACCAGAAGCCTGTAATGGATGACTTCATTATCCATTCAGCGCCTAGAATAATCAAGTGTTTCATATAGGATACAAAGTGAGATGGGTCCATGACAGAAAACATTTATATAAAGACTTGATGGAACAGCTTATAATGAAAAACAGTTACTTGTGCAGAATAAGAAGGTCCAGAACACAAAGGTAGCTGAACTGAATTTATATTAATAGTGAAGAGCTCCATGTTCTATTAATAATGGCAGAATCTACTCTTTCATTTCTTATTTTTATCACTATTATTTCTTATTTTTCTCCCTTTTTTTGTTCCACTAACTTACTGCTGTGGTTTTTAATACATCAGTGGTGTGGCATTTACTGACTAAAAGCTAAACTGGGCTCTTTGAGCTTTCCTTGCACCACTAGACAATGCTAATAAAACCTCTCTTGAAAAGCATGAGGTAAACCTGTTTTGAGATGGGTAGTTGGATGGGGATCAATAAGGCCTGTGCCAGCAAAAAAGTTAAAAAACATAAAAGCAAATGGTCAAGGCCAAAAATGATGTAACTTAATGAAAACTTGGCCATCCTCAAACCTGAAACCCAGACTCATCACTCATTCCTGATCACTGCTGCAAGCTCCAATGTAATAAAACAGAGTTTTAAACAGTCTTATTTTGACATGTTTATGCATTTGTGATGCACTCTTGTCTCCATCTGAAAACGACCCACTGGCAATGTCAGCAGACAGACCAGGAGTGGGATAGGCATGGAGTCTCTCATCCCTGATGGTCATCTGTCTGCCTGGTCAACAGGGAGCAGGGCATTAGAAGCAGCCAGCTCTGATACCTCTTCTGCTGGCTTTCTATGTACCCAGCTGTGCTGCTTACAGAAAACACTAAGAATCTTAGATAAAAATGTCTCTTGAAGGAATTTTAACAGCTGACAACAAAGCTCAAAGCAATATCATTTGCTCAATTGAGAAATTTCTATTAATTATCAAGTCAGACTTCATTCCAATCTCATAAACATGTGGTATCAATATTTGATTTCTTGCATTTGGACAGGTCCATGCATAAAACCACAGCTTTCCTCTCTTCGTAGTAGGCAGAGCAACAACTTGTCAGGTTTTATTAAAACAGTTGCCAGAAGTTTTAGCTCAGAGTTATCAGAAACCTGAATTTGAATATCTTCTCAGGCTTTAGCATTTTCTTTATGCAGCACAGACACATTATGCAACCAGGTGGTCAGGCTGGGTGGAGTTGCATGTGATAAATATTTGGATACCTGTCTTGATCTGTTAATACCAACTGCGCAAACTCTTATTGTGACAATGCTGCAGAATAGGTGGTTCATTCTGTTTTGGGGAAGCGGCCTCCTGACTTTATTGAGCTTTATCTCAACTCCTGGACTTCCATCAGACTTTCAGATATCCCTTTTGCTGAGCATCTGGATAAGGGAGTGGATTAGTTAAATTAGAATTAACTCCTTGCTATGGGTGAATTTCACTGCAAGTTGTTCATGTGAAATTAAAAATCATCAGCAATGGCTGTACAAGTACTGGCTCTTTAGAGTCGAGCTTTCTTTGTTATGTCATGTGCAAAATAAAAAAAGGCTTTCTGCTGTGCTGTTACAGCTCACAAGCCCCTTGTCAGTGAATCCAAGCAGGACTTGAATTTTCAGTTCCCAAATCCACAAGCTAGGACAGCTCTGCCTACTTTCAACCTCTGTACTGAAGGATATTCATAGAACCACAGAATCATAGAATAGGCTGAGCTGGAAGGGACCCACAAGAATCATGGAGTCCAACCCTTAGCCCTGCACAGGACCATCCCCAAGAGTCACACCATGTTTCTGAGAGTATTGCCCAAATACGTCGTGACAGAACCTAGCTTTGAGAGAAAACTGATCTTTGCAGGACGTGCATACACTGTTTCCTTGCACAAACAGAAGTGGTTGGCCTTATAAGCACAGTGGATAAGGTAAATATAGGCTTGACCTGTAATTTCAAGAATTCAAATCTATCAAAGTTGTATTTGAAGCAATGTACTTGATTTCAATAACATGACCATTGTTGTCTGTAAGGAATGAATCAGACTGCCTGTCTCCAGAACATTATTTTTTCAGCATTTGAAAAAAAATTAAAACTGAAACTGCAGAAGAATTCATTTTTAGGGTATATGCCATCTTGAAGAACTTTCAAATATAAAAATATCTCATTGTAGTATTTATGAAACAAAATGAAACAAACTGTATTCAGTTGTTTAAGTGGAGAATGAAATTTATACAGCTGCTTGACTGAAAAATAGCAAAAATTTTGCTTTCTGTTCTGTAATGGAAACAAAAGTGTTCAGGCCTCATTTGGAAATCTTCAGAATTCATATATTATTGACTTTTTATTTTCCTTTCTGTACTCTTCTTAGCTATTCTATAATCATGGAGTGAAACTCAGTGTGCATTACATTAAATCAGCTGAATGCAGGACAGTGTATGTCAAGGATGCACCACTGCAGTGCTGAAAGGTATCAGTTTTTCACTAATCTTTGTTATCAGTTTTAAATAATTGGTTCTATCTGCACTGCCATTGGGCATGAAAAGATAATGTTTGTCTCTTCCCAGTCAAAGCTATGGTAGTGCAGATGCTGGATAGATACTGCTGATTAATCCAACTGTGCTGATTGTGGTGCAGGTGAACAGAGCAGGAGAGAAAAGGTTTTTCCTTCTCTAGGAAATGATGCCCTGAATGCAGCAGGTTCCATGAGTATTGATGCCCAGGTCAAGGCGGGAATGCCCAAATGACTCATAAGTGAGTAGGGACAGCCATTGATCTGTCATTTGGTTTAGACAAGATGGTGAGTAAATGTGAATATGGCCTTCCTTTGTCTCCTTTAAGGGAACTTTTCTCCTCCTGAACTCTCACAGGGTTGTGTGGAACAACCAGGATCAATGCCAGGCTGTGTACTCACAGTGGATCCCGAGCTCATTTCTGCTTCAGCAAATCTGAACCTGGTGCAGTCTGACACGGAGTGTGCTGCTGAATGGTGATGGGAACTGAGATTAAATCATGTGAGACCATGTTTCTCGCTCCAGGTTTTGCTTCTATCTATTTGAAGTGTAAAATAAACTGGACATGTTCATAAAAACTTTCTGCAAATGCTTGTTAAATATCGGTTCTCATTTTCTGTGTGTGTTGATCAAATAGAGACAGATGGAAGCTGGTGGTGATTTAAGACACTAATGCGGCCAAGGATTGTGCTGTAAACCATATTATAATCCATGTTTCATATGGAAGCTGAAATCCTAGACTGAATTACAGTTTTACTGTTCAAATACAGTGCATTCACTGTCATTTATAACGTAAAAGGACAACAACAGAGTAAGGAAATAAATGAATATATGGGGTTACTTGTAAGAAAGCAGAATATTTATCTATTTCAGCTCGAAAAGGTGTCTCTGGCTGTGATTTAAGAGAGAAATGATTGCAATAAATCAAATGAAGCCAGGGCCTAGATTAAAGATGAGAAAGCTAGCATAGCCAAGATAAATGCATTTGAGTAAAGTTGCTTATTTGTGTTATTTGCAAGATGGGGTTCAGCAGTTGGTATACGGCTCATTCTCAGTTTTTCTACTAACAGAACAGGTTTATAGGCGTCATGTTCCTTGCTCTATAACACCATGAACATTGTATTTTAACTAGAATTCTGTCATATTAATGTCTATTCTATTCAAACAGTTTGGCAAATAAATTTCAGTGTCCAGAACATGCTGAAGTGTGTCATGAACTGGCAAGTCTTTGTACCCACAATTATAATTCAAACATTTAATTGACCCTGGATCGTAAACTTATAATATCTCCAGATAAGTCAAACATATTGTATGGAAATGTGTGCATTCATATATTTAGATCTCTGTATGTGAATAAGTGGGTTCATATATCTATCCGTATTTGTATTTATAATAGCAATATTCATTTTTAAAACTATTCATTTTCTTTTTTGAAGCTTTTCCCTTAAAAAAATATTCTATTATTAATATTTTCTATCCTCAGGCTCATTGGAGAGTTTGTTTTTTAAAAAATCCCACAAACACAAATTTGTTTTGTTTTGTTTTGTTTTGTTTTGTTTTGTTTAAGCTTTGGCCATTTTATCTGATTTAAGTATTTTAAAATGGTTTCATTTTTCATCTTTGTTCATACAATGAATAGAGCAGTGGAGAAACTCATAACAGAAATTGAAAGCACAGGGATAAAAAAGATGAATAAGGGAATGCGATAAAAAAAATGCAAAATAATAAAAAGTATAGAAGAGGTCGATCAGAAGCATCTGTTCTCCCTGTCTCATAACACAAGAATATGGGGACTTTTATGAAATTAAAAGATGGTAAATTCAAGAAAGATAAAAAGAAATATATTGTTGCACAAAGCATGTAAATATTAAAATTTCTTGCAAAGAATGCTGTTAAGTCTGAAGACTTAGAGGAGTAAAAGGTAGGTTTATAGAGTTCCCAAGAATATCTTCATTTACAATACTGAATGATAATATAAATCCTTCCCTCCCCTCCCCTGCCCTTTCCCTGCCCTTTCCCTGCCTTTTCCCTGCCCAACTGTGCTTTATAAAGGCTTACAACTTGCTTTGTTGTAGTGATTTCCTAAGCACACATAACACCACTTGTTCATCTTAGCCAAGTCTTCAGACTTGAAATATTGGCACATCCTGATCTGTAGGCACTGTCTTCTCCCAAAGTGTTTATTATAAACAGATGATAGTTATGATTCAGATGATAATTAAGGTTTAATGGCCATTCATTATTATCCATGTGCCAGATGCAAAATTTACTTCCAGTGGAGTGAAGTCAATATGGAGTGAAAGGCAGCAGGAATGGTAAACAAGCATCACATTCATCATGACATAGTGAGAAATCCCTGGTATCAAATTGTACATAGTGAGGTACTTCAAACACAGTTGGTCACGGTTCACATTACAGGTATGGATTAGTTGTCATTTATTACTCCCTTGTTTGACTAACCTGAAAGCAAACAAGTTCAGGTTTGACATTATACACAGAATAATTATTATTTTAAACCTTTCATCATTTCTCAGTGTTCATGATTTTTTTCAACTTCCCTTCATTTTTAAAAGCCACTGATGTCTGTCAAAAAGACACAATTCAAAAATACAACCTGAGCACCTAGCAAAAACCTCCTTCCCTTTTAAAGTGATGATCATCCTACTGAAGGACATATATCTTACAAATAACAAAATTAGTCTTCAAACCTTTCATTTTTCCCATGATAAATATGCAGAATCTTAAATTCAGTTTCTGGGATTTACGTGAAGATCTTCCCTTAATTATTCAAATAAATTACCTCCTTGTTCAACCAGTTCTTGGGGATCAAATCTCCAGACAGAATTGCAAGTGTGGAGTTTTGGGGCTCTGGTAGATTATATCCTTTAAGACTTTGAGAAATTCTGTACCAGAGGCAATGGAGTAAACCTACTTCATTGTATATTTTGTGAACTCTAAATCCAAGAATGATATTCCAAATGCTAAGAGCATTTGTCCTACAAATCAAATGAAACTGTTGACTGCAAAAAAAAAAAAATGACTGCAGCCTGAGAGGAAA
Source organism: Formicarius rufipectus (assembly GCA_013399695.1). Classification (NCBI taxonomy): domain Eukaryota; kingdom Metazoa; phylum Chordata; class Aves; order Passeriformes; family Formicariidae; genus Formicarius; species Formicarius rufipectus. Next base: position 791,328 of record VXAU01005463.1, on the reverse strand, counting down.
TGGGAAAATCATACGGGACTGAATAACTTAGCACCAAGGAACATAAAAAAGATGAAAATATTTGTAAAAAAAACCAAAACCATCAATATTTATAGGAGAATAAATGTTTACATGGGTGCTGGGTGCTTGCTTACATTGCACCAAGAATTCCTTTCCCACATCATCTAGAATCAACAATCTGAATTAAAAGTAAAAATTAAAAGGGGAGGTTGGTTTCAGAAAATGTCCATCCTGGGAAAACATACCATGTCTACAAATGTGGCAATGCATTTCAACTAAAATGGTAATAAACATAAGAATAATTCTATTCTACTGAATGACCTCATAATTTTTAACCCTACATGTACTCCTGGATTTAGTCGCAGTCTACTGCCTTACAGATATAGATGCTGGAAGCTCAGATGTATTTAGCAGAAGATTAATTACAAGATATTTACGGTTTTTCCAACATGAAAAATTGTCCTATCTTAATGAGGTCAAAGGGCTTTGGAGTGGAAGAACTCACTCTTTTTTCTCTGAACAAGGAGCTAAGAACATAACTATGACTTTAATAGAATATAAATCTTCAACAAGGGAATGTTTTTCATATAACAATCACATGCCTTCTGGTTTGTTCCAGTCTGTCGTATGTGATTTCATTGAAATGAGTCAGTTTCAACTTACTGTAGTTTTCCTCAGGTATTTTGCACCAATGAGGCTATTTCTTGCTCCTTAGCATGGAATTGCTATGCTATAAATGATGGTAAAGGTACTAAAATAATTACTCCAATTTATAAGCTTGGGTTGACGTTAATGAATATTTTAAAATAGTCAGAGAATGAGATAACATTTGGTTATCATCCAGACATTCTCTTACCCTTCAGAATATGGCCAAATGTTGTACACTCATCATGAGTCAGAAACAAAAGATTTTTTTATAGTTTATGTGAAAGACCATAATCTTTACTCAGTATTTCACTTTTTAATAGCAATCTATATGTTTCTTAGTTTGATTTTAGAAGCAAACTTGTATTTCTGGGTAATGTATGTAAAAAATAACTGAGAAAGACATTCTTTCTTCGTTGTAAGTGGAAGATGGGTGAGGGTTTAGTCAGTGCCTCAGACGAGCTGATCTAGGAAATGGTGACTTGCTGGGCTGTGTGATCATTCTGAGTGGAAAAGTTCCAGGTTCGAGGAAATCTGGCAGTAGGAGGCAGACAGAGTTTTATGCTGTTGATCAAACACGGCAGAGGTTCTGGTGCTTGTAAATTCCGGTCACATTATCTCTTCCTGAAAAATGATGACTTGTTTTGACAATGTGTCTCTAAATACATGCCTCCTAAATTAGGAGCCTGAGCTCTGGAGGAATGAATACGGGATGGGGATTTGAGGAATGTTAAAGTCTAAACTCAGCTTGCCGGAGGCAAGGTCTTCAACTCTCAGCCTCAGTTTCCTCCTTGCAAATGTTCTCTACTCATCTAAACTAAACATTTATTATGGATAATAAAAATTGTCTCATAACAGGGCATTGTGAGAATGGTTTCAGTGTTCTTTCACTGCTCAAAAGGGAACATACAGTATTAAATACTCATTTACTCCTTGTTTCTTTGAGGTCAACGAGTCTCAGTTTCTGTTTATTCATGCATTTATATCAAATGAAACGCAGCAATTTTTTATTTCTTTTTGTATTTGTATACTGAATCTTTAGCTGCAGTAAAATAGTTAAACAGCCTGTTGAATGTATAAAATACCCAACTGTGATTTGTGATATATCAGTCATTCCTGTTGTATCAAATTCTATCTTCTTCTGTATTTTTCAAAGATTTTAGGAGATTTCTGGGTCAGATCTTTATCTGCTTTCCACTGTCATAGCTCTGTTGAAGTCAATGACAGTGTCTTTTAAATCAGACCTGTGAGATCCGAGGATGACGGTGACCAACTGCATCAAACTGTCACTCTGTATCAAAGCTAAATGCAAATGCTGCTCTTGCACATGATACAGTGCACAGGAGTCAATCAAATCCAGCTGATTTACATCAGCAGATCAGCTTGCCTGATTCATGTAACCAAACATCCAACACTCATAAAAACCTCCAAGAAATTAAAAATAAATAAATGTGTGGGACAGAGAGGCCACAGAGCAGAGGCACAGGCTGGCCCTGCATGTGGCTGCAGTGGAGAAAGAGACATGCCTGGGGTTTAGCTCTGTTGCTGTCACTGATTTATTGAGTGACCTTGGAAATGTCTTTGTGCCTTAGTGACCATCTGTAGCACCACTTAAATACCTTGCCAGCTTAATTGGTGCTTCTAAAGCGTTGTAAGACCCTTTGGTAAAAGACATCATGTCTGTTTAATGTCACACTGTTTTATTTGAAACTCAGAAACATTCAGAATATGAAATGCTGAATGTAATGCTGTTCAAAACCATATGTCTTATTTCAATAATTCACTGTAAGTTCCTAAGGGATATGCTATGCAATAAAATCCCATGTTACCCTCCCTCAGATACAGTAGTTGTAAGTTATCCTAGACGTCTGTAGATTTGAATCTGAGGGCTTGTCTCAAATTCCAGCTGCTTTTGTAATTTATAAATTACAGACCTCCTCCAACTCCCACTGAAATCAAAGGAAGGACTTCCACTAATTTTACAGGATGCTGGAGCTGGCCTAAAACGAATATTTGAGAATCACGGCCATTATGAGGCATTCATGCAGAGCCATCCTGTTTCACAACCAACAGAGATGCACAACCAGTCCTGAGACAGTGACACTCAGTTTTTAATGGCAATTAAAATATTTTTTTGTGTGTAGGAGAGATAGAGTGAAATAAAATTATCTACAGTATGTTGTGTGAGATGCACAATTAATTTTTGTATGGAGTTTTGCACATGCATATGAGAGTATGATGGTTATGATAGGGAACCTTCAGGTCTTGGTGGCAAATTTATTACAGTGAATCATTATTAGTGTGATCCAATTTTTTAGTTAAAGCACAAAGAAACCTAACCAGCCTCTCACAAAGTGGCCTTGTCAAATGTCAGAGTGAAATTCTGCTTTTTACAGTGTGCTTTCTTTATACTTGGGGTCATGTTCCTAATTACAGTTGAGGGAGTAATTTGTAGAGGGTATGCAATTTGAAAAATAGAGCTTTCCTTTCTGTTGACAGAAATATTTGCAAGTGGATAGTGATGTCCTCCAGTGTCTGCTGTGAGGTTCTCTTGGTGAATCTCTCTTCTAGGCACTTCCAGGCTTTTTTCTGGGGGTTCTCTGAGTGGTAATGTTACCTAGTTAGCAGCAGTGCAGGTGATAACACTTGATTTCTGTGCAGGGACAGAATGCTCAGGGACAGACACTCTCTCCGTTTGCCTACTACAACTACTGCCTCTAGATGATCATGATGTTATAAGAAGGTGGCAGAAAGCCACCTCTGACTCCTTATATCTTTTAAATTTAGTGTTCTGATACATAAGATGTGGAAGGTATTTTGGACTCTAAAATAAAAGATATCTTTACCTGGTGACCCCTGGTTAGGGTCTTGCTGCATACTGAAAGAAAGAGAAGAAAACTTTGGCTGTGTCACAGACTGACATGACACTTGTGCAAGATGGCATAATTTGAAAATTTTAAAGTTTATGGAACTTGCCTCTTTGTATGACTTAATTTCATCTAGTTTCATTCTTCCAGCAAAATAACATGTTTAGCTGCTCCATGCTGTGTCTGAGCTGTTTCTAAGAGCTTAGTTCTGTCCCATTTGCCTAAACTATGGCGATATACACCATTATTAGTCACTACTTTATAAAACATTTCTTAAACATGAAAAAGAATCCATAAAATTCTGCTTTGCTCTGTTTGCAATATTTTGTCCTTTCTCGGTGTCTGAACTTCTTATTTGCTGTATGGGAATTGCACCTACCAGACTGCAGAAAACACAGTGATCCAGTGCTCTGCTGTTCAGGTCACATCTAATAGACCTCAGCATAGGGTGACAAAGAACAGATAATCAGTTATAACAGTGCTTCTCTGTGCCATCCTTAAGGTATAAAAGAGTTTTAAGGAAGGCAAAAGTGGTCTCCAGGGGATACTTTGAGAGGTTGGGCACAAGAAGTCTTACAGCCTGGCACAGCACTTTGTGGAGATTTTAAGGTGTTTCAGGAATATTGTTGAACACCGAATAATGCAACTCTACTGTGCCCTTTGGGCGTCAAAGATAGTAAATCTGTTTTCTATTAAGAGCTGGGCAGACTCTTGTACAACCCCTGCACTTGGGCAAGGAAAATAAAGTTGCAGCCTGTCCCTATGCTCTCCCCTTGCCAAAAGTTACTGAGATCTGTCTCAAGAAATATGCAACCAGATCCTTAGACAAAGGAACCTGGTAAATCCCTTGGCAGCACTGGATCTAGCCAGGTATTGGACAGTCTGGTCTAAAGCGCAGACTCCTAATCTTGCTGATGATTTTCTTGTTGCTGATTTATTAAATCAGAGGTTATTTTAAGCAAATCCATCTTGTAATCCCAGATCTGTCATAAGGCTCCTGTCTGGAAGAAGCAGAGGCTAGAAGTAAGTGCTACTTAAGACTACTGGTAGAAGTAATTTCCTTTTTAATATCATATTATAAATCAGGTGCCTGCTATGCCTCAGTAACATAAAAGCTGGAGTAATCAAATTTAAAATAGGATGAAAGCAAAGCATGTTGCTCAGCTCTGTCACATGCTGTTCCTATACCACATACAATGGATGCAGGCACTGAAAGTACACGACATTAAGTATTATTTAACATATGCCTGCAGCGGATTGTCATTTAGCGATCTAGAGATAGACTCCTACCCATTCATGCATATAGCTCTTATTTACAGTGCTGGGAGTGACATGAATCCCTGTGTAAGGGAACATATTTTTCCAAACAGAACTGTAGAAATGATGCTTTTGGTTGCTTAGAGATAACAGAAACAGAGAGTCCCAGACTTTGCCTACTGGCTTTCTTCAGCTTGTCTGTGATTTTATCTATCTATCTATCTATCTATCTATCTATCTATCTATCTATCTATCTATCTATCTATCTATCTATCTATCTATCTATCTATCTATCTATCATCTATCTATCTATCATCTATCTATCTAATTTTTTTTTTTTCATATATAGTACACTGCAGAGCAGCAGGGACTTGAGCTCCAGAGAAACCCTGTTAATAGGTGCTGGGCTGGCTGCAGCAACATTCCACTAGGTGACAGTATGGTCCTCAGAATCAGTGCCGTGAAATGATGGGAGGTATTGAACCTTGTTAGGACTGTAATCATCATGTGAAGGAAAATGTCCACTAGTGTAATCACTAGGAAAACTGCATAAAAATCACATTGTCTTGTCAGGAAAAAAAAAAAAAATCCCCTATGAGTTTAAGATGTGCTAAAAATAGAAGTTGAATACATACAAGGATCACACTGATTATTATGTCCCCACCTCAAGAGAACCAGGCAGTTAACTGAGGTTAAGAACTGAATTAATATTAGAAAAGAATATTAACACACCCTCTCCATTATTTTCCTCTCTCTCTTTTTTTTTTTTTTTTTTTTGGTAAAGATAAGATGTTTGAAATTAAGGCGGAGAGTGAGGGGAAAATCCTTCCACCTGTCATGGTGGAAGAAGCAGAAAATCACACAAAATGTAAGTACATCTTTCTTGGGGAATATCAGAAGATGGCTGTACAAGAGATACACCCTACTGCTGCCCTGCAAAATGGGTCAGCCAGACAGAAGAGTAAGAAAGGATATTGCAGTGATGCGAGTTCTTGGAGATTTCCATTTTGTACAGGGAAAGGAGATGTGGAATTAGCCCATCATTCAGCACAGTTCTCCAGCCTTGTTCTTCAAATCAGAAGGAAGCTGAGACTCAAAATGAGCAAGTTGATCATGCAAACCCATTTAGGAGAAAGCAATGTGATGTGCGTGAGGATCAAAGTACAGGAAAATAAAACACTGTGATTCCAAATATGGAAGGTATTTTCACACTAATGTATTGATGGAGACAAGTTGTGCGTTTGCTTTCAGCAAGACCACATGGTGTGTTTCCACTACATGCACTGAAATACCTGACTGAATTAGAGTGAGTGACAGAAGTAAGGTAACAGGATTGAGAGGAGCCTGGGATCCTGCAACCTCCTGAAACTCATGGATTCTCTGGAAACTATTCATCACTTGAATGAAATACTCAGTGTCGTAAAACATCCTTTCTTTACATTAGTCTGCAGGGTGATTTCCTCTAAGGTGACTTAATAGCATTACTAACGTTTCAAATCATCTTGGTGGCTTCACCAACATCAGCATTTTTTCATCAGTAAATTTAGTCACAGCTTTTTATGCGGAGTTTTTTTTTTTTTCCTTTTTTTTTTCTTCCCCCTTTTTGGCTGCTGATACAAGTATTCTGGGTATGGATGCGATATTCGGGAAGTTGTGTGTGTGCAGTGTGATTGCTGATATCAAGCGTGCTTCCCAAAAGCACCAGATGCAGTTCTAAATCAGGCTGAGCCTCCAGGCTTTGGGAAGTGGCTGATATCACAGAGCCTCAGGAAGACTGTAAAGAAGGATGTTGCCAAATGGCACACATCCAATTAGCTTCCTCTGTGGCATATATAGAAGAATTAGGGGAGACTTGTGGATACGGAAGACTTGTAGATGTGGATTCTTTGGGGTTCTTTTTTTTCTTTTTCCTTTTTTTTTTTTTTTTTTCCCCCTCGTTTTTATTTCCAAGAAAGTGTACAACAAACCATATGTTCTGGTTAAGTTATATGTTCTGGTAGCCATCATGCGTCAAATTTCATACTGTTAACTCTAGGCAATAGTGGTGTTACATTCATAAGAATCAAAGGTACAATATAATTAGGACAGGTATTATTTTGTGTTTAGCAGAGCACTAAATTAATGATATATGGGCATGATTCCGCTGGTGCACATCCCTGTTACTATGGCAACAATATTATGTCATGTGAGTCTGTCCTTGGTGTTACTTAGAGCAGCAAGGTTTCAGCAAGCTCTTCATTTATTTCAGAGACCTAAATAGCCGCTTTCTCTATGTGTGGAATGAAATCGGTTTTATTAAAGCTACAAATGCTATATATTCCATTAATTGCTTCTCTTATGTTATCGTGTTAATTTACTTTACTTACATAGAGCATTAGCATTAACATAAAACAGATAATTAGTGAACTGCAAATGACTAATGCACCCATATTGTGCAAATTCCTCTTTTCATATTCAAAGCACTACCATGTGCTTCAACTTCTTCAACCCCAAGCATTAACCTCAAGGGTTTGCAGACCAAAAAAGGAGATGGAGTCAGTCCAAGAGGAAACATTCTCAGCTCCAGAAGCCCTATCTGCTGATTCACAAAGAAAGAATTTCAGAAATCCAGCCACTCTCCTTCCCCCATCGCTTCTCCTCCCAGCTTCTAACTAAAAAGAAGAAACAGTTTTTAGAAGGATTCCTGCTTGGGGCGCATGGTGTCGGGTTCAGTTCTGTTTTCCTGCTCAGAAACCAAAGTTCTTTGATCAGGATCACTGAGACCACCGTCAGTCTGACAAGGAGTTACAGTGTGAATAGGGGTGTCTCCTGAAGACTGTATCCAGATTAGATTCTGATCATTTTGATTTATTGTTCTGTTTTTCCAGACGTACTTTGATTTGCAGTAGTAACCTCTGCAATGCCTGGATCGGTGTCAGCGCACAACCCCTTCTCCCAGTTCAGGCATTGCCTCGGCGGGCGCGGGTTCCACGCAGGGCAGCAGCCGGCAGATGGCAGCTGCCCACTGCCGCTCCACATCATGCATTTTTCATCAAATATGGGAAAGTAAACCAGAAGTACATCTACTGTGTGTGTGCTGGGGGGAGGAGGAGAGGAAATGTTTTGCAAGTCAAAATCTACAATTAAAGGAAATTATTTTTTTTTTCATAACCTAGATGTGTTAATCAGATTTGTTCTGTTATCAGTCCTGTTTGCATGAAGAAATGCTGAATCCTGGTTAAAACAAAATGTATCCCTTCCCCCACCACGAGCTTTGAATACTTTAGTGAAATTCTGTATCTCCAAAGTACCAGCTGGTCAATCAATTTATCTTGACATTTACAGCTGGGAAGTTCATCTATTAATGAGAGGTATCATGTAGCAAAAAACGATTAATGATAACCATGTATCAACATACAGACTGTACATAAATACTCTTACTCCTAAGAAAATACAATAGAGTTACAACATAAGGACTATAATATAAATTTTTGAATCATCCACCGTCTGTTAATTCCTGGAAATACAGGGCAAGGTCCTCAGCCTGTGTAAATCAGGGTATCTCTAATGAAGGCAGCTGGAATGACAGTGATTTAAATCAACAGAAAATGTGACTCACAGCCTTATCTGCAGTTTTTCTTACTATTACATCTCTCCCCCTGGAGTCCTTTGCTTTTCAAAAAATTCAGTAGCACCCGCTGCTAAAATGGATCATGAAAGGAAGAATAAGGTAAATAAAGAGATTCTTTATGTGCCTTAGAGAGTGACATTTATAATTTCTGAGAAGATCTGTTGTCTTTCTTAGTCATTTCCCCATTTTGGGTCACTGCAAAAGGTTAGCACCTTCTGTGCAGGGATCTTTTTGCATGTCACTGAACTGTCCTTCATCACAGGAAACTGGAGAAATAGTATCATTGTGAATAAATGCTTGTTTTGCCTATGTCCTTTCACTTTGCCTGACTCAGATACAGTAATGATGGTAAAAAAATCCCAGGTACGGGAATCAACATTATTCTGAGAAAGAGGTCCACTTACTCCTCCCCCATTCCTTCTTATCCTTCAGTCACACTTCAGCCTGAGTTGATGCTTGCTTAGGTCAATGGTAAAGCACTGTTATGGCTGGAAATTGAGATCAAAAATAATGCTTTGTCCCAGTTCCTTTCCTTCTTTCCTACTACCATATGCTCTGGTATTTCATGGTAAAAGCCACTGTAAAACCTCTGTTTTACTATTGATTGAGTATCCCTTATTCCTCAGACATTAATTTAAACCAAGGAAGAAGGCTACTTACATGAAGAATGTACAGCTGTGTATGGTAGCCGTGCCACATAATGTATGCTTAATTCATACAAATGGTCCCATTGATTTTATTTTGGTTGCTCAAGCTTTTGTAGTCCAGGCTTTCCACTACTAATGTAATAAGGACTGTGTGGCAAATAAACCTTTGTGCTTCCTCCTCTCTAGTTCAACCTCCTTTCTTCTTTCAAATCTCTCCTTAAAACTTTTCTTAGCCTGATGTCCATTAAATGCCCCTTGACAGAAACTAATGTCACATTGGTTCCATCTTTCCATTCCCATTTGCCTGATAGAAAGTGAAATATCTGTTCTGGCTGTGTACACAGCATGAAAGGACCATGCTGTTAGTAAACAAATAGAAAAATAAGGAGGTCTATATTCCTATCCCATAGTTATTTGTTTCTCTCTCCAAATAAAATAGCTTACTGTTTGATATGGTAAAAGTGTTAAAGGGAAAATTTTTTATCCCATAGGTAATTCTATGAATATAGAATAAACAGCAATAACAAACATTCATGTTCCCTTAAGCAAGCTTCCTAAAATTAAATACTTAGCATGTCTCTCCCTTTCTGCTTTCCTTTTCTCACTGAGGAAAGCTAAATATTGTATTATTTAGTTAAATCATTTCAGTTAGGTCATTACTGCAGGCTACATTGGTTAGATGGTTATGAGTTTCCTTTTGTAGATTTGCTGTTTCTTTTTAGTTACTACTGACAGTTTGCCCATTACCACAGGGCACATTCTCATTGGAAGGTTGGTTGCGTAGTTGATTTTATTAATGGTCTTAATCTGCTATCATGTCAGTCAGTGCATTTGCCAAGTGGTGTTACAAGGGTTGACTGAATCTTACAGTGAATATGAGAGTGAGAAATGTGTGTGTGAAGCAACCACTCCCATTAAGACTGTTTTTTTTGTTTTTGTTTTTTTTTGAGAGAAATACTAGAAAAATCACAAACAAACAAAAAAAAAAAGGCAATTGGAGCCTATATAAATTCCCCTTAATGTTTTTAATCTTTAATCTGTGAACTTAGATTAGAGAGCCTCTTTCAGTTAATATTTTTGTTAATAAATTGTCTCCCATAAATTTTAATCCTTGCTTTAAATGTAACCTAAGACAGAAAAGGCCTACTCCAGCAGAGCAGGTACTTTGACAAAAAGTTAACAGGGGAGAGACTTTAAAAATTAATGAGATACCTAATTTAGCATTAATTGACTAATACATCTTAAAATACCCTTCATAGAACTTCCTAGAGAGTTCATATGAAATAAGAATATTTGGACTTTGAATTCCTAAGGGCCAAGGGAGTTCTTTAGCTTAGAGATCATCCTGTGCTGATTTTTCTATTTAAATAAAACATAAATCCTGACTGTTGAGAGGGAAAGTGCTGGTCAGATTATACTCCTTTACCTCACTAACACTGCATGCTGTCTGATCTTCTCATGTGTGTAATTCTATTGACTTCAAGGGCCAAAGAGAGCTATCTGTTTTAAAAAGTCAGACATGGGATAAGTTGTTCTAGGGCAGACAGGCCAACGTGATTTTTTGGAAGCTAACATGAAGAATATTTGAGGTTTTAAAGCAAATTGTGAACTGGAAACTGTCTACCTCTGCAGAGCTGTGCTTGACTAGGAAGTTCCTAACATACATCCTCATAAAGTTTTGTTACAAAAGATTTATTGCCTCAATTTCCTCAAAGGAATTGTGTTTTATCCAAAATATCTCACCAACTTCTTTGATAAAATAGAATATTTCTTACGTAACTCCAAACAAAGCAGTAGGTCCCAAATGAATGACAACATTTTAGACTGGATGTAGGAGCTATTTATGTATCTTTCAGCCCTGTAGAAGGGGCTGGACATAAGTAATAAACAAAGAAATTGGAATTGGAGTAGAGAATGATATCAACCCTTCTGTTGTTAAAACAGATCATAAGTATTTGAAACCAATATTATACTGTCTTAAAGTCAAGAAAGTTCCTGATTTGGGAGACTGAGACCTTTTTCATCTAAGTGAAAACTCTATTTTGTGTTCGGTCTGTTGTTGACATCTACTGAAACACCAAAAAAAAGGATGCAGTAAAACTGTGGACATAATTGTTGCTGTAGAGACCCCTATTTTTGTATGAACTGATCACAAAATCACCTCTGGGTGGCCACTCTGACTGGTGGTCACTAAAAAATACCTTGTCAGAAAGTACTATCACTGCTGGATGCAGCAGGGTCCTCAAGTTATTTTTCAGCAATCTAGTCACTTAGTGTTTTATTGTTCTTCATAATCATTTAAATTCCATTAGTTTTGAGTCTTTATTATTCCTTTGCCAGAGAGTCTCCCTTGCTGCTCTGCCAAAGACTCAAGAGGTTGCTGGACCATTGTAAAGCAGGCATGGCAGAAGGTTAATAATAAAAATAACCCACCTTGGCAGAGCATCAAATCAGATGAAAGGAACCGCCTAATTCCATGCATTTGCCAAGTCACCTGGCGCAGAACCAGGATTAATGGTTACAACTTGTATTAGTGTTTCTTGAAGACAATATCTCAGCTGAAAATTCAGAGCTGCTTTCATCCTTGGGAAGGCATATCTGGGATTTGCAAACCATTTCAAAAAGGAAATGAAGAGATGAATGAACAGAATTAAAACTGCAAATTCAGGACACTGTTGAGTTTATCAAGTCATTCTTCCTTGCACCAAATACACCACAAAATGTAGTGATTACTCAAGTAGGTGTTCCTCCACTGTCCCTTTCAAAGCCTAGGACTAATGTCATGTTTTCTTTGCCTCCTATTGGCACTGGCGTTAGCAGCCACAGTGCAATATTAATATCAGAGAGGTCTGAATTAGAAGAACCTGAGTCTCCAATACCTGTGACACCTGACAGTATTCACATTTTATTTATTATTTGTTGATTTGTTTTGCCCAGAGAGTGATTGTGCACTGGAACAGGCTCTCCAGGGAAGTGGTCACAGTACCAAGCCTGACTGAGTTCAAGAAGAGCTTGGACAGTGCTCTCAGGCACATGGTGATTCTTGGGGTTGTCCCAAGCAGGGTCAAGGTCAGGTTGTCTTGTGAGGATTCTTGTGATTGTCTTTCAACTCAAGATATCCTATGATTCTATGATTTTACTTTGGACCTTGCTTTTTCTTAGAAGATGGAGAATGATCACTCACAATCTGCAAGATTACCAGGTTCAAGCCACCCAGAATTTCCTATAGATATTCTAAGTAGAAATACTCAGTAGCCACATCTTAGGCGACCTCAGTATTTGTGTAAATTATAGTAACCCCTGAAGGCTATCAATGGATTATTTATTATGCTGCCCATCACCTAAATAATCTTTCCTACATGGCCCTACACCAGAATTTGTAAAGGCAGCATTTTCTGGTAGCTTTAGGGTTTTCCCTAAACTCCTTCTTGAAGAAGGAAAAGAAGACGACTTTAGACACTGTGCATTTGCAATCTCTCTTGAAAAATTTCTTCAGTGTTTTGTGAAAAGCTGAGTGGCAGTTTTTCTTAGTTTTACCTATCCATATTCTATGAATACCTCTAAAATTAAGTCAGTGGGTGGGAGTTTCTTTCCATTTTTCACTAAAAATCCTCCAACTTTTATCCAGAGAATAGATAAGTTAAGGAGAATATAATTTGGTGCAAAGCAGCATTGACATTGGTTGGCAAAGGATACACCTCTTGACTAAGAACACACCCAGCTTCATTATCTAATCTGCTAAGCAGAATGCTGGAAGATGCTGACATTGGTCACACAACTTGCAGGGAAACTTCTAAAAACCAGTAATGGATTATTAACAGACTGTTTTCTTTCATACTCCAGACCTGTGGTCAGTAATACAGACCTGGGATGGGATTGGGTAATTGTAGGAAAGGACAAATTGTACCTGTCAAATCTGTTTGTCTTCTATGATTGGGTTATAGTGTTGGCGCACAAGGAAAGAACAACTGACTCATCTACTTGGACCTGAGCAGAGCATTTGACATTGTCCCACCAGACTCTAAACTAGAGAGATATTGATTTGATGGATGAGCCACTCAGTGGATAGGGAACTGGCTGGATGGTTGCACTCAAAGAGTTGGGGTCACAGAGGCTCCTCAATGAACAAGAGGAGAGCAGTGACGAGTGATGTTCCCCAGGGATTGGGATTAAGACTGGTACTTTTTAACATCTTTGATGGTGACATGGACAGTGGGATTGGGTGCACCCTCAGCGAATTTGCTGATGACACCAAGGTGTGTGATGCAACTAATACCCTGGAGGGAAGCGATGACATCCAGAGGGACCTGGACAGGCTTGAGAGGTGAGCACGTGCAAACATCCTGAAGTTCAGCAAGGCCACGTGCAAAGTCCTGAACCTGGGTTGAGGCAATCCCAAGGCAATCCCAAGCACAAAGACAGGCTGGGAACAGAATTGATTAAACTAGTAATGGGGAGAAGGACTTGGGGTGGACAAGAAACTCAACATGACCTGGTAACCTGCAATTGCAACTCAGAAAACCAAGTGTGTCCTGGACTGTGTGGTCAGTCACAAAATGTGGTCAGCAGGCTGTGGGAGGTGATTCTTCCCATCTACTCCACTTTGGTAGGCCCCTACTTGCAGTAATGTGCACAGTTCAGGTGCTCCCAACATAAGAAAGGCATGGACCTGTTGGAGCAAGGCCAGAGGAGGCCACAAAAATGGCCCCACAAATCAGAGCACTTCTATGAAGACAGGCTGAGAGAGCTGGGATTGTTCAGCCTGGAGAAGAGAATTGGTCTGATACCCCTTTCCAGTACCTAAAGGTACTACAGGGGCCTGTGGAGAAACAACATGAGGGTAATATCTTCAAAATGAAAGAGGGTAGGGTTAGATTAGATGTACAGAAGAAATTCTTTACTGTGAGGAAGGTGAGGCACTGGCACAGGTTGCCCATAGAAGCTGTGGAGCTCTGAGTAACCTGATCTAGTGGAAGGTGTTCCTGCCCATGGCAGGGCAGTTGAAAGTAGATGATCTTTAAAGTCCCTTCCAATTCAAACTGCTCTATGATTCCATGTTCTTTCTAGGAAAGTACAGCTTCTCCTTTTTGCCACGTAAGAACGTATCACATGGTCTGAGAGAAGAGAAAATGTACTGATTTCATCACCATCCTGCTATTAAAAACACATTTACAGCACTTTGAACTTTTCAGTTTTTCCCTAAAAACTGCCTGGTTTTGCTCATTGTTTACCAACACAGGGCAGTGTGAATGTTCTGTGTCACATGGCTGTTTTGAACTAACAAAATTCTCTAGTAACTTTTTTTCTGAATCTGATATAGTCCGTTAAGTGTGAGGCAACATGCTCTATTTTTATATCAGTGACATAATTCAGTAAGTATTAAATTTGTTTCACCACTTAACACATGATCTGTATTTATGAATTTAACCTCCTTTTAAGGACAACTTGCTTTTTGGCTGAGCTCCTCTCCTTCTATTATTATTACTGGCTTTACAGTTTCACCTACATCTTTTACTGTTAACAACACTGTACAAAAAAAACCAACAGAAATTAAAAATCAAGTGCTGAAAAGCTATATTCCCACCAATTTAATGTTGGCTTGGGATTATCATTGTTTTGCTGAGCTTCCTTACTTATATCCGTTGTTTCCGTGGCACAGTCCACCTGGTGCTGCTCACATGTGAAATGGGAAGTTTTTGTTGTTACAACTTCCAATTGTTGTTTTCTTTTCCTTATATTTTTTTTTCCTCTGGGACAGATTATGTGTGGGTAGTTAGGAGAGGAGGTAAGACAGAGTCTGGGCAAAAAAATTGTGGTATCTTCCTGGCAGCACATGACAATGTTTAACATTTTTATCAGTGACCTCACCAATGGGAAAAAACCAGAATCCCAGCAGAGTTTTCGATTGTCACCAAAGCAGGCAAACAAGTTGATAGATAGTACAGAAAAGGGATCTCAACCTGAAGGAGAATTAGGTAAAGCAAAAATTCATAAAGTCTGACAAAGAACGATGTAAAGCCCTGAACCTGGAACGGAGTGACCCCATACTGAAGTCCAGTATGGAAATTGACTGTCCAGCTCTGCCAAAAGGTCCTGGGAGTCCATATAAACACCTGGACATGAATTTGTAGTGTGTCCTTGCAACCATGAAGGCTAACAGTGTGCTGGGCTGTATTGTCAAAAGAACAGCCAGAAAGTTGAAGAAAAATGTTTTATTTCCTCTACACAACTCAGAGAAGGCCACCTTGGGATCTAGGTGCTCCTGCAGAAGTGAGTTCAGCAGAGTGCTACCACAATGAGCCTGGGACCAGAGCATGTTCTGATCACTCAACTGGACACGACCTTGAGAAACCCATGCTAACTTCTAAGTTATCTCTACTTTGAGTACGAGGCTGGATGATGTGACCTTCAGAGGTCTTTACCAACATAAGTGATTCTTTTCTTTATGACTTTAAGTTACTACTTGAAATTAAGGAAAAGTCTCATTCAGTCCATTACATTAGTGTCAAAAAGACCAATCTTCTTCTGAAAGAAGGATAGTCATCTATTATTAAAAGAAGCTGCTATTTCAGGATTAATGACTGATAGAACAGGCATTTCCTGGCATTTAATGACCTGTTGAATGCCTGAGTGGTAGCTGAGAGTCCTTTGCTTAGCTTATCATTAGCTGACAGAAAATGACCAACTTGGAGAGCACTAGTGATATTGGAGACACTAAGAATGATTGAAATTAAAAATTGCATTATTTGGACTAAATTCTGTTCTCAGACAATGTCAAGACAGTGTTACCAAGAGTAAATTTGGGGCCTTTTCACAATATATATTATTTGTTTAATAATTGAAAGTACACCCTCACTTTGCTACAACTATTGTGTTTATAATGAACTGTCACATTCCTTCCTGATGAAAATCTCTTGAATATGTCCTATAATTGCTAATGATTGATGCTGTAAGGAGCAGGATAGCAGGACTGCATTCTCATTATCATGTCTCTTGTACAACACCTTACTTCACCTTCAACTACCCATTGCATGTCTCATTCTTCCGTTCTACATATAAAAGATATAGCTATTCCATGATAGATACCAGACAGGTAAAAAAGTGGCTGTGTGGACTGTACTATGGCTGTTAGCCCATAGCAAATTGGGCATTGCAGGGGTTTACCCTGTGGTTTGGCGTGTTTCACATCTCTACTTGTGACCTGAATGTGGCAACTCTGTGTTTGCAAGTGATGCCAAACTGAGTCAACATTCCTGAGAAGAGAGCTTCTATCCGGAGAGACTTGAACAAGCTGGCATAGTGGGCCAACAGGAACTGTGTGAAATTCAGGCATATGAGGTGTTGTCAAAATGTCATTGCCTCTCTGTCTGTGTGTTTGGATAAGTGTATAGGTGTATTGGGATGGGTCAGAATTCTTGTGATTTTGAAGTACCTGTCTTGACAAAGTCACACGTGAGGGTAGATTTTCTCTACAAGGATATTGCATTCAACTGCGAGGTGCATATTCTGGTTGTTAACCCAGAGCCACCCCAGCAATGCAATGAACCAGGACTCAGTCTAACCACACTACTGCAAAACATGCCACTGTGTGAATCCATCTGTATCTGGAATAAAATAAGCAGGATATCAAAAAGTCTGTCGGAGGACTTTGGAAAGGGCTGTACAGAAGATCAAATGTGTGAAATGGCTTCCCAATGAGGGATGGCTTGTAGGCTTTGATTCTTCAGTCTGCAAAGGGGATGACTGAGGCATGTGATACCACATGGGTAGGACAAACAGAGATCAATTGTTTACTCTTTTCCTAAAGAACGGGGTGGCACGTAGTGAAATCACCATGCAAGAGGTTCAAAACACGGAAAATTATTCTTCCTACAGAAAAAATTTAGCTGTGAAATTCCTGATAACAGAATTATGTGGGTGCTAAAAGGGTAAGTAGATGAGTTCATGGAAAATAAATTAATCCAAGACTACCGTATACAAAACTGATGAGTTTCATGATTTGTACTGAGCTGGTGGCCTGGAGACCCTTCTGGGGAAGTGAGAAGTCTGCACTTCCTCTAGGACTGTAGGATTGCCTGGATATCTACTTTTGACCACCAGCAGAGACAAGTGGAATCAGTGTACCTTTTGTATGCCCATTCATGTATAGCTGTGTGCTGGAAGGAGAATATTGCATGTACAAAGGAAGACTATTTACTTAGAAGGTTTATCTGAGTCATGTCAGATTAATGGCATGTGTTTGGAAACAATTCAAAAGACAGAAATCTCAGTCAGAACTGTGAACAAGCAGAACTCATTCTGAAGAAATGGTATAGCCCACGATAAAATTAAACAAAAGGCTGTATTCAGCTGTGACACTCATGCAACATTCTGTCTGCAGTCCCAGGATCCAGGCATGCATCAAATCCAAGGCAATATAGATGAGCAACAAAAATAGATCCACAGGTACCTTTATGAGAGGAGTAACATTATTCACAGGAAAAAAATGCAATGTTTTTTTTCCTCTTTAGTCCTTTGTCACAGAATACTGAAAAATAGACTTGTACGACCCCTGTCTAGGTGGTAATGAGGGCTAATAATGTATACTTTTATCATTAGACCTGGTCCAGATTCTTTGTGTTCAGAATGATAAAAAAAATAAAAACATTTTTCTCCGAAGATGACCTGTTGAAGATGGTCCCAACTGGATTTATAACTTTTATTTCAGCTCCAGGGAATGCCCTGGTTTGCATGTGACCTTGACAAAGAAATGCTCAATAGAAGCTCCAATACTAAATAATATTTTAGGCTTTTTAGAGTAATTCAAAGAAAAGTTTGAGTATGTATGCATTTGGTAGGTTTATATTTATATTTAACTATGTCTGAGAATGGAAAAGACATTTAATTGGGGTGTAAATAATATAAATTGAGGTTGAAGTTTTAAATAACAAATGGTGCAAACACAAATCAGACTGAGTCTTCTTACATCCAGAGGTGTGCTAAAATAATCTATGGATGAAACAAGCCGTTTCTTACCTCTCAGCTGCTATTATGTACAGAATTCATCTGCCACTGATGTTGAAAATGTATGATATATAGCATAAATTATTACAATACTCAGAATTTTCTGAAGTGAATTTTATGGATAAAAGTGCATAGTGGGAAGAATGGAGCTCTGGTAATTTTTACTTGTTTGAGGTATTTTTTTGTGAAATACAGGAAGTTCCATGTTAAAGTTTCAAAGCATCTTTCAAGCCATGGCACAGCATTCCTTATAGGAATTTTTGCAGATGAATTCCTTGTCCTTGTGGCAGTCTACTGCATAATCCCTGTGCTCCTTTTTCTGCCCTAATGTGCAATTTTTCCTGACTTTCATTACCAGGAAGGAATTGTGATACAAAAATTAATTCCTAGGCCCCTGACAGGGAAAGGCCCAAAGGCATTACCCTCCAAAACAGCTCTTTAAAGTAATTTATTTCCACATTTTTGGTGAGTGAATGGACATCAGCAGGCAACAGCTTTTGGGGGGTTGTAGGACTTCCATTTTGTAGCTGGTGGTGCTAATGATATATCTGCTATGTTTGTGTATCAGGTTTTATCAGGCTGAGTTTATATAGTAATTACATTAGACACCCTGGAGAGTTTAAATAAAGAGGAATGCAAAGAAATATAAAATGCTGGAAGGCCAAGAGGAGAAATTACACAGTCAGATGAAACAGAAGAAGTGAAATTAAATACTTGGAGTTTTTTTATTCATTGTAGTAGTCTACTACATTGTAAATAATATCAATAAAATAATCTAGTTACAGAAAACTTAAATGTTGTTGTGTACAGGAATTTGAAGATCATTATTTTCAACCATAGTCTTTCTTTGATGCAGGGTTTGTTTTTTTTTTTTTTATATTATACCTCACTCCAATCCCTAAACCATCATAATCTGTAACTCAATTTCCATTTATACCTAAAAAGCTTCTGACATCTGTTTAAACAGCAATATCTTCACAAGTACATAGAAATTTTACTCCTGCTGGGTATCAAGTGAAAAAATCTGGTTTAAAATGACACTGAGCTTAACTAGCAGATCCTAGTGATTTTAGAATTATTGAGTCATAGAATTGTTTAGGTTGGAAAAGAACATTAATATCATCAGGGCCAACCATTGACCCAGCACTACCAAATCCCTCACTGAACTGTGTCCCCAAGCAGCACATCTACACACATCTGTTAAATACCTCCAGGGCTGGTGACTCAACCACTTTCCTGGGCAGGCTATTCCAGTGCTTGAAAACCCACTGAAGGGGCAGTCCTGAAGGGCAAAGGTGTCCAGGTAGTCTGGACATTTTTCAAAAAGGAAATCCTAAAGCACAGGAGAAAAGACAAACCAGTGGGGAAGGAGACTGGCCTGGCTGAATAGAGAGCTTTGGCTGGAACTCAGGGGAAAAAAAACCAAAAAAATTGTAACCTTTGGAAGCAAGGACAGGCACCTCAGGAAAACTACAAAGATGTGGCGCTTTGGAGGGAGAAAATTAGGAAGGTCAGAGTCCAACTAAAACTTAATCTGGATATGCTGTAAAAGGCAGTACAAAATATTTCTATAAATACAAAGGGAGGACTAAGAAGAATTTTCATCTTTCATTGGATGTGGTAGGACACATAGTGGCAAAGGATGAAAAAAAGGCTGAAGTGCTTAATGACTTCTTTGGCTGTCTTTAATAGTAAGTACAGTTGTTCTTGAAGTACTCAGGTCCTGAGCTGGAAGACAGGGATGAACAGCAGAATGAAGCCCACAATCTAAGAGGAAATTATCAGTGATTTGCTGCACCACTTAGGCACACACAAGTTCCTGGTGCTGGATGAGATCTATCCAAGTGTGCTGAGGGAGCTGGTGGAAGTGCTTCCTGAGCCACATTCCATTATTTACCAGCAGTTCTGGTTAACCAGGAATGTCTCAGTTGACTGAAGGTTTTCAGATGTAATGCCCATGTACCAGAAGGGCAGTAAGGAGGATCAGGGGAACTACAGGCCTGTCAGTCTGACCTTGGTACAGGGGGAAGGTTATGCAGTAGACTATATCGAGTATCTTCATGTGAAATATTCAGGACAACCTCCTGATATTGGTATTTAAAATGATTTTTCCTTCAATATTTCTTCTTTTGTCAGTGACCTCAGATTCTTACTGAGGGTTTTCAAATTGACATACAATTTTTTGACTGAATATTGACATAATTTGATTCAACTTTTGAGCTTTCTTCCTTGTAGTCTGTTTTGACAGGCACTTGGGCTTCTTTTCAATGGCTCATCAGCTCTTGTGAACAAATAGCACCAGCAAGGCAGAAGAGCAGGGCTCTGAGAGTAATAAATTAACTAATACAACTAAATTTTACAAATGAAATTTCTTCCTCCTCTTTGACAGTCGACTTTTTTGTTTACAGTTTGTTTTTATTTCATTGGCTTGTGGGCAAGGATGCAGTAGAAATATACACACACATACATATGATAATGTTAAGTAATTTACTCAAATAAATGAAACACAACTGAAATTCTGATCTGTCTACCCTTTCTATCACCCTCTGCCTGAATGGTAGGTATGGTTTGCAGTGGTCACATGTCCATTTTATAATTGTGGATCCTGACTTGTAAGCCATAACATTTGATCCTAAAGGTCAATCTGTTGGGCTGTACCAGTATGCCAACTATAAGCCATCTATCAGATTTATTTTTTCCTTTTAAATTATTTTAGAAGCCCAGAAGGGA
>VXAU01005463.1:688113-770538 GCA_013399695.1 Formicarius rufipectus | reverse complement strand
GGGGGGGGGGTTGGTCCAGATAGAGGACTAGGTGAGGAAGTCCTGCTTTCAGGTGTTTATCCAGTTAATAATTTTCTTTTGCTAACAACTTTAGTTGTTGGCTTACTTATTTATCTGAAAAGGTACTTGTCTTAACATGCCTATACTGAGAAACAGATGTCCTATCTGCTTATCCATATAGAGCTGATAACTAGTTGTTAGATGAAATTCAAGATTGTCTTTGTCGTAATCTACATATTATTTCATTGTGGTCAAAATCAAAGGTGAGGGATTAGTGGAAGCATGACATTTTAAAGCTCCCTGACAACTGCTCTTTCTGCATGAGATATTATTATCATTGTTTTCCATGACTATTGTTATCATGTCACCATATCATGTTCACCTTGTCCTCTTTGCCACCTTGACATGCATTAGGCTGTAATTCTGTTTGATCCCAACCTGGAAAGACTGCATTTTTATGTTGTGCAGGAAATAAGAAAAATATTCTGTTTTCTACAATCACATTTGCAAAGATTTGCTGTTGTGCTGCATTCACTTTACTTTGCTTGGAGAAAGACTTGACAGCAAGACCCTTGGAACCTACTTCCCAGGCTGATGAGATTGTATACAGACAGTCCTATTGCTCTGGAGAGGCATCTGTAGTCAGCAAAACTTTGCTTTTCTCTGGGTGAGTTTTCTCTGGGATCCTGACCTGGCAATCTGCAAAGGCAGGATGGAAACTCCACATGGGCTCCTCTTCTCCCAGCCTCAAGGCTGCAACTGCTCAGTCGGCATGTTAGGAAGGCAAATCTCAGTTTACCCCACAGTTGGTGGCTTCATGTTTGAGCTCAAAACTGAACTGATGCACTAAAATCCCTGTCATCACCCTGCCTGAGGGGTAGCTGCAATGAAATGTTCTCCTTGATACTTTTCACAGAATTAAAATTTTCTATGGGAATCCCTATTCTGCTTTTCCTCTTTCTCACATTATATTTAGATCACATCATAGCAGCTTTTGGCTTGACTGGAAGATATGGACCTGAGGTTTTCTGAGCCTACAAACAGCATGCTGAACTGAGCATACAGAGAAGAAAGTCAGCCTATGTCCCTGGGGTTTTATTTTGTTATTCCCATATTAACTTTTTTTGTCTTAAAGAGAAAACTTGGCACCTGGACTGCATCTCTAGCTCAGCAGAACAAGATGCTGCCTTCTCAGCTCGCTTGAACGTGTCCTTGGTTGTTTCTTTATATGGAAAGTAATTCTCACTGTTGCTAACAAGAGAGCCCAAGCTTGCAGTACATTTTACAAACAAAATCAGAAGCATGAATGCTATTCCTCTTTTTTTCTTTTTTTTTTCTTTTTCTTTTTTTTTAAATTTTTTTTTTTTTAAACTGTTGGGAAATTGGAGTAGAGAATATGGAGTGTGATTTTTTCAGGGTTGTCCAGCAAGTCAAGGATGCAGCTAGAGCAGAATCTGATCGCCTGAGACCAGTGCCTCAGACACATGGGCACATAAGTAAGAAGCTGCACAGTGAAGAGAACACAGCAAGATCTTCCTTTCACAGCCTCTTTCACCAGCTTCATTCTATTCCTTTATTTTCAGACTTTCCATATCACCCTCTCTTTTGGGTGGTGACAAATTTGGTGGCAAAGCATTTGAATATGCAGGAGGATCCATTCAGAGTGAGGGAGAGATGACCTTTCAGGTTCAGAAGGAATTTCAAGATAACCATGGCAGAGCAGCTTCTCATCCCACTTTATATATCCTGCCCCACTTCTGGTCAGGTAATGTGCAATTGTTGAAGAGCTATCAATATCATTACTTATCTCATTAAATTTTAGGGATGAAGGCTGAAATTAGTTGGCTCATCGGAATTGGTTCATTCCTTCAGAAGTTTAAAGGTGGGTCAGAACAAACCAGAAAACCAGATCTTTGGCTTGGAATCATTTAGGCTGCACTTTTTGTTGTTGCTGTTGTGTGTGTGTGTTTGTTTGTTTGTTTTTAATCTTCCCAATCTTGCATTAGTACTGTTCAACTGTGTCCCACATAAAAGCTTTCTGACACAGAAAGTCCTTCATTCAAGTCATTCTCCTTCATGTCACTGATTAATTCAGAAAATTAACTAAGAAGCAAACCAGGTAATCATTTGTCCATGTGTGGCCTGCCGAAGTAGCAAGGTTGTAGGCTTATAAGTGTAGTTGGCTAGTAAAAAGAAACCACTGGCATTTCATTACATTTTAGCGTGTCTAAGCATTTTATGCCTGTCCCCAAAAAATTTAATGCCAAAGCACAACCTGCCATCACAGTAATTCCTACCAACACAATGAGAATCTGAAAAGCTTCTCTTCTGACATTTCTATTCCAATTCTCAGAGCTCAGATAATTTTGCTAAATGGACAGTCACCTGGTCCAAACTTTGGTTCATTTTTTGCATCCTGCTGTTGGCAAAACTCTATGATTATTGTTAAATTTATATTATGAATAAAATCAAAGTTAATTTGGATAACTAAAGAATAGCTGAAAGTTAGAAGTTAATTCTCCTGTTGTAAACTCTATCTGTGACTTTCAGACTTCTATTACAGACTACGCTTTACTCAAGTCTCTGAGCTCTTCTCCATCAAGTCCCAGTTTAATCAAGACTTTTATTTTGGCTGATTCTATTTCAGTATTTTCATAGTTCAAGCCTATAATCACTATTCAATAGTTTTAATTATAGCTACTGCTCATGAGACCTGAAACTTAGTTTTTCATATCTTTATAAGCTACTTCTTGTATGGAGTTTTGAAGATCTTGTAATTTAAATGCTGTTAGAAAAGTCTTATGTGAAGTGGAAGTGAGATCTGGACCATAGTGAATACCCGTGAATGACTTCAAGATTTTATTAATTACTTTGTGCTTGGATCCTATAGCCATCACAGACTTAATAGGTGTAGGGTACATGTGCACACTCCAGAACTCTGGGGGAGGCTTCAGAACACAACTCTTTCGGGTAATGTGAAATGCCAAAGTCTCTGTAACTTATTGAGAAAAAAAAAATAACTATCCCAAACTCACTGCCTTCCAAACCCACAAAAATATGCCTGTGTGTCTGTATAAACTGAAAGAGTTGTTTCCTGCAAGGATATCCTCAAGTCAAGGTGGTGAGAAACAAATGGCACAGACAAGCACGTACCTTTTCTATTATGAGATGTGGCCAGCCTATGGTCATGATTAGTGATCTGTTGGGAATACTACCATGCTCCATTGTATTTCCTCAAAGTTTACCCCATTTTTGCAGTCTGGCAGATATCACAAAGCTCACATAGTGTACACATCACTGTGCTTCAACTTCTCTCATCCAGATACTTTTGGCTGCAGTCACAGTGTTTATTGGGTTTCCCTGGAAGGAATAGGCAATCAACTTACAATAAGTCTAGCTCTGGACAGTGTAGTCTTCTAAGATAAACTCAGGTATTTTTTTTTCCTGAGAGTGTCTTTCAAAATCTCCACAAACAGATGTTCAAGCTTGGATTTATTAAGGGTGTATAATACACAAAAGGCAATAAAGTTTCTCATAGACACCTTTAGTGATGACTCTTTTATATTCTTTTGTATATATTTAGAAAATGTGGTGAATGCTATTATCTATCTGCCTTCATGTGTCCTCCTGCGTTGGCTTCATCACTTAATTTTTATTTTGTCTTCCCTCTTCTTATCTCTGTTCTGTTTTTCTTTCAGTTCCATTACAGCTTCAGACTAGTGGATGTCAACATCATATCTAATCTTCTAAAACTGAACTCTCCATCTTTTTGTTTTTCATTACCACCTTCCAAGGCAAAGTACTGTCTATAATTGCTGCTGGAATGAAAGCGCTGGAGAATAAAAACAATGTCTGTCTACTTGGACACAACAGAATCACAAACTTCTCCATAACGCAGTTGGCACGAAGCTTCTGTATTTTCATCTGTGAATAATTGTTTCAGTGATCAACAAGGAAAAGTTGCTAGACAGTTGTAGTCTACAGAGGGAATGAAGAGCTGTTCTGTCTAAAAACATGAAACTTATTTAACATGAACGTGTGGGAAAAGTGATTATAAAGAGAGTGAAAGGAATCTGTAAGAATCCTGTTTTTATTTTCAATGGGTTGTGAGCCTCATGTTTTTGTTTTGGTTTTTTCTTTTTCCCCAAGCACAAAAATAAATAAGTAAATGGATGAGAGAGAAAAGGGCACAGAAAAGGCAAAAAATATTTATTTGGAGAAAAAAATGGCATATTGGTTGAGATAGGTCCGTTGCTGGTTATTGAAAACAGTTGCCTGATGCAACATCTAACAGAGTGTGTGAATGACAGAGGAAAGATTAGTTCATACTTGCCCTTCTCCTTTGGTGCTAACAAAGAAGCTGTTATACTCCACTTTCAGAGACAGGACAGCTGACTTGAGCTGAGCTAGTACAGCTCTCCTTGAGAATATTACGCCCTTAAGAGGAAAAGATGGGACCAAAAGACAGTAATTAGGAAGGCTATTGTAGAAAAGTTAGATAATCAACTCTCAGTTGCATTTCTCTGAAGATACCTTTCCTCAGAAACAGTTTTGTTCTTGGTAAACAATCCTGTGCTCTAAGAAGGCTTTTGCCAAAAGGGACAGAACTGCAAGATTTCAACTAAAGTCAGATGTTCTACAGTAAATCTTATTTGCTGTGTGTGGGCTGTGTTGGATGCCCAGGCTGAGAATGGGAAAATTTCTGACTCTACTCAACGAGACAAATGATGGCAACAGACCTACTCAGCAGGGGGAGTGTGATCGGGGAGTTAAGAAAATGTCAGAGGTACAGTTTTCTCAGAGACTGTAAGAATCAGTGATATAAGAAGACACTACACACACAGATCCTTAAAATACATTTAAGAATCTGATCCTTAGTCCTCAGGATTATACAAGATTTGGATTCTGACAAGATGATTTATGAAGGTGCCAATAGATACTGCTTACGGAGACGATATTTATTATGTTTGCATTCAAAGCTATGAGTTCACAATGTGGGACATGCTAGGGAGATAATTTGCAATTGTCTAATCTATTTGTGAAAACTCTAAGTATGTAAATTTGATATGAAATTAAGTCCCTCTGGAAGCCCTCTTGTTATTTTCCTCCTACTTCTTCAATTTCTTTTTCAGACTGACAGGTACAAAATAATACATCTTCAAAAACTGTTTGCTTTAGCAATATCCTATTATAGCTATGCCTCCATTGAGAGGAGCCACTATCTGCTGTCCAGAAAAGATGTGCTTACTTACCCGTGGTGTCTCTTACTGTAGCCCCCTCTCTGATTCTCCTACTGCACCGTTGCCATCATATCATCTCTTGCATGAACATAGAGTATAAGAACAAAGATATTTGGATTACATCCACCTAACTTTCTGTCTCAGAGTGGCAAGTGGGATATGACATGGAATAATACAAGGCTTTAGAGGGCCCAACAGAGCGATTCCACACCTCAGAGTTTCCATTAGTTTATCTCTAGTCATGCTGCCAGTATTAGGTTTGAGCCCCTTTAATACCCAGTAAAGCCCTTTTCATCCTTGCTGTGTTATTTCTTACCTCACTGCCAAACCAGGAGTTTTTATTTAGAGTCCCACAGTACTGAGTAGAGATGTTGTGATAGGAACAGATCATCAGCCAGGTAATGTTTCATGGATATAAATCCTAATCAGAAACTCTACTACTTTTTTCCTCTCCTTTTTCCTTTGTTTTAGTTTCAACCAACACCAAGCTCCATTACCTGTTAATAAGATATTAGTTATGCTGAGCAGAAACTCACATCATACTGAATGTATTTCTATTAGTTTTAGATACACAGCAAGTGTAGTATTAGTTATTGTATTAGTTCATTTTCGCTATGGTGGATGATATTTTTGCCCAAGGGATAGCTATACAAAATTAATAGCTCAAACTCCATTTTCAATCTGGCCACACAAAACCAGTCTGGTTCTATTATTCTTTTGGTTCATCAGAGAGTAGTAGTGAGAAGTTTTCCTTATCTCCACATTGCAAAATTTTGATAAGCAGGTAGAAAGCGTTACAGAAGGGACTTCCTGGCCTGAAGTAGAGAGAAGCATTTCTGCATTTTTCGGGGTATTTTTTCCTTCTCTTTAGTAAGGTGTATTTAAATATTGATCTCTTCTTTTCCAGTGTCTTTAAG
Source organism: Formicarius rufipectus (assembly GCA_013399695.1). Taxonomy (NCBI): domain Eukaryota; kingdom Metazoa; phylum Chordata; class Aves; order Passeriformes; family Formicariidae; genus Formicarius; species Formicarius rufipectus. The sequence continues at coordinate 764,381 of VXAU01005463.1, read as the reverse complement.
TTCCTGAACCAGAATGGAGGGGAAAGTGCTTCTGTTGCTGAAGCAGAATATAGTAATATATCTGCTTGCCATGTGTCATCATCAAAGAAATATTGCAGCCAGGTTATGTAGACTATTTGGTATCTCCCAATCATTTAAAATCTCAGTCCAAGGCAATGAAAGGCTATATCTCATCAGCATATAATATGTGCTTATTTCTTAATTCATTGTCTACTAATTTATCAAAATATTTTCTTTTTTTTTCTTGTTTGTTTGTTTGTTTTTTACTACCTTCCATTATCTTTGTTAAGTACTTGAGATGGGCTACTCATAGAAGAGCTTGTTCTCACAGGTAATTTTTGGAAATTCTATGTCTTCCTAGTCTTCAGCAATACATAAATACACTTAAATCCACCCATGACAATAGAGTCTTACTCCAGCAGATTGCAGGTACCCAACCCTCTACTTCCCTCCCTTTCCTCTATCTGTCCAGTCCAGAGTTCTGTGCTACCTTTCCATATGTCTTTATCACAGTTAATTCAATCCCTTCTGCTCAACCCTTAACATGCTTGAAAAGAAATATTCCTGTCCTTTGATACTAAAGCCAAGGCTAATCTGAAAATGTTTTTACTCTCCAATTATATGATTAGTAATGGGAGTTTCATACAATGGATCTCGCTTTACTCCCACTCATAGCTCCATTTCTCTGCAATATAATCCTGTCAACTAAAGTGTTGCTTTTATCTCGGTGTCACCAAGTGAAGGGAAAAGATCAGAAATCTCTGTAAAGCGAGATTGCTTAAGATTGTCATTTATAGCAACTCTTTGTGGAGAGGCTGTTTGAATGTGAATGGTCAAGTTTTAATAAACAAAAACAAAACAAAAAATCCCAGTTGATTTTTCTGCTCAAAAATAATGTGAATAATAGTAATAATAAAACTCTTGTAAATTGTTTTTCAGTGAACTGTGTTTCTGGGGAGAAGCCTCCACAGTAGAGAGATGTGAGGCACACAGGCAGTGGGAAGGAGAGCGACATAGCTGCTGCTCCCCTATGTCCTTGCAGAGCCCACTGGGCCAGGGAATCAGGGGGAAAGGAGCAAGCAGTGCCAAAATGTTCTTCACAGCAGTCTGACAAGGGAACTCACATGAAAGCTGTGCTATTTTAGTAAAAGACTTTTGATAAAAATATGACCATAATACAGAGCAGTGATCTGATTGTTTTAACAGGTTTATTCCTGAGTCCTCATTTAGTGTCCATTTAGGTAAAACTCCAGTTGATTTATCAGCTAGTCAATCAAAAAGTGAAATATTTTGTCAAATGTTTAAAAGAAAATAGCCATCTGACTTCAACAGAGGAACTTTTGCCCCATCCAGCTGTTATTTTTACAGAGTTTTCTATAGCCATTTATGGTGTTTCTTTTCTCTCCTGCTCCTATGCTCTGTTTCTCTTATGCAATGAATTGTGAGAGTAAGACAAATTAGGAAAGGAGATAAAGACACCATGTGATTTTTCTTTATTTGTTCTGTAAAACATGTAGCTCATTTTATACAATTGTATAAATGGCAGTAAAACACTTGGCCTCAGTGGGAGCTTTATTTGGGTAATTTCTGCATAAGGATTGCAGTCTGGGGCTCCCACTGTTTTAAGCAGTTCCAGAGTACTGAGATCACATCTGTACAATACCTAATATTTATTTTTCTTCTCTACAGAACTAGGGTATTTGGGCAAAAAGGGTAAGAAAAATAAAAACACTAAGTGAATGCATTTTAGGAGTGTGCAGTTTTGGATGGTCTCTCTTCAGAGCTTTGTTTGTGTTTCCCATTTAAAACAATGTGTGAAAGTCCCTTGTAGTTCTCATAATACCTTAAAGGGACCTTTCATTCTAAGAGAGAACGACAAATATTTTAACGTACCTCCTCTTAGATACTTAATACTATTTATACATAAAAATCTTATCCTTGCCCCAGAGGAACACGTGGTGAGAGGCAAGGTGACACAAACTACAACAGCTCTGTGTTGTGATGGTACAGAGTGCAGTATTTTGCTGCAGCTACTCTGGACTGCTCGTGCAGAAGCCTGTGCTCTGTGGGTATCAAGGGGTACAGCAGACTGGCATGTTCCCTAGCACAGGGGTCAGCCCTTGGCTGTACATAGGACTTTACAGGAGTATCTTGTTGCTTTTTATAGGAGCAAACAAGCTGGATATGGATCTCACCAAGGAGCCAAAACGTGACATGAAGCCTGAGTCAGAGAAACACAAACTCTAAGAAGCTGCTGACTCTCACAGCCTGAGCATTGATTTTTTTGGTAGAGTCTACTCCTTTATGTAAATAATAAGCTTTCCAAGAATAACACTGAATTCCTCTTTTAAATATTTAAACTCTGAAAGAGGTTGGCTTAATCACTAGAAGTAATATTGGACTGAGTATACATCAGACCCACACATTTCCACAGTCACAGAATCAATTATGTTGGAAACGACCTCTGAGATCCCCAAGTTCACAGTTTTGCAACATAGTCTGAACCAACTAATTCTACAGAAAAATGAATAATTATGTTGTTGGAAATTACCCTGTGCCCCACCACAAAAAAAAGATAAATAAATAGGGATGCCATGTGTCATTAATTTGAAATGCTGACTTTCTAGTGGCTGTTCTGCACTTGAACTGTTTTGCTAAGGTATATATTTGCCATTTAAGGGGGTGATAATGTCCTAGAGAGTCCCCTTGTAGATCTTTGTTGCAAATCTGTTGCAATTTGCTTGCCCTGAAGTTCAATCTCTCTTTTTTTTTGCTACTGGAATGGCCTTTGTAACCAGCCTGAATATTAAATGTGAAAAGAGCACAAACCCAGAGGAATGGAAGGTACTAAAGACTAAGTAGTCCTGTAAAACTTTTTGTGCTGTTCCTTCAGCTTTTACATCAGTAGGCACTCAGGACCCAACTGCAGGAATTTTTAAAATTACCAGTCAAAAAAGTGCTTGTTCTCTTCTGGAAGAAGTGTTACTGAAGTACCATGGTGGGAATGTTGCTTGCTTTATCATAAGAAGATACACAAAGTCCAGTCAGTATAAAGGGCCTCCATTTTGCAAGAAGAAAGACCTTGAGCCTTTGATAGTGGATATTTATATGCCTTAGGTACAAGCATCTGATGTATGAGCACCTAAGCAACAAAGATACAGATTTTGTGACAAAGAACAGAAAGTATTGTGCAGGAACAGAGGTTGAAGAGGAATGCAGCCATTTGCTTACCCTTTGAAAGTACACAAATGGTGAAGAGGAAGGAGGGAGCAATAGTGTTCTTGGATGTCCATTAAATCTGCCCCATGTATAAGGAACTGGAAGGATCTAGGTACTGAAATAAGGAGTATGCTTTATAGAGTTTGATAATTGTATCCATTATAGGCCTCTAGCTAGCTGACAACTTGGAATTAAACCGATTCTCCAATAGGCCAGCTAAGAATACTGGATTTCTGGGCCCTTCAATGTAGTGGTGAAAGATATATAAGGTTGAGTATAATTCTTTACACTTTTTAAAAAATAATGTGCAAGGTAGCCCACGTACAGAATAGACATTCCACTTTAATTTTAAAAAGGAGGAATTACTGGAGTACTATAAAATAAAAATAGGTTATAAAACATGCAGGAAAATGTAGAAGAACAAGTTGTACTGCCAGTTCCAGCTCAGATACATATGCACAATGCTGAGAAAATAAGCCGTCTTACCCAGCCTGTGACAGTAAATAAAGAGCGATGGCTTACAAAAGCAATGTGATAAAGGCTGGGTTGTGTGAGCTGCTCTTTTGCAGCAAACTCATAGTACAGCATATTCATTAGTCATATTATTGCTCACTGAGGGTTATGTATAGCTCCCTGTCCACCCAAATGAAAGCACAGTATGTTCTATATATTTCCTCTGATGCATTGGTAGTGATCAAATCTAAGCTGGCTCCAGTGTAAGCCAGAAAGGAAAATAAAAGCAACAGTTCTTAGAAAAGGAGGAAAAGAAAAGCAAAGGAACAGTAAGGATGCATTCATTTAAAGTGAGGGGAAAGACTGAGAGTGTGTACTGCCTCAGAGATGAAAAAAATATGGGAAGTGGCACTCCACGAGTACTAGACAAAAGCTATAGCAGTTGGCACTGTTTCACGTGCATGTATTATGCTCCTTGGCTCAGCTACTGCCTGTGGTTGTGTTTATTAGAATATTTCCTGTACTACAAAGAAATGAAAAGAGCTGCCAACCTACAGTTGGTGATGTGCTTTATAAAAAGAGTAAAGGTAGAAAGACTGATACAGACAGCAGGCCAACAATTTTCTCACAGGAACAAAAGGACTCCGGGCAGTTTTAATCCAGAAGGATGATGGCAGTTGGCTGATCAGCCTGAAGCACTTTCTGGTCATCTGAGCATCTGAAGAAGTCATTATTTAAAGGCCTTAGAGGGTGTGAGGGAATTCTGCTACTCAGTGTTTGCTCATCAGCTTCAGCAAGAGGAGTCAGAAGGCTCAATTATGAATGTCTAGTAACAGTAAATCATAAAATGTTTCCCAATTTGCTCTTTTCAGATTTGAGAGCTGAAGAGGTACTGATGAGGTAGAGTTCACTCAAGTGATTTCAAAGTGACAAGTTACCATGCATCGGGGCCATGGCATATGAGAGCTCTTAGCCAATGGCTGAGAGTTGGGACAATTCAGTTCAGAGTGCAAAGGATCTGAGCTATGTGCACCTAGACTGCCATGGACACTGCTTTGGAGCCAGCATTATCTCAGTCCTCAGTACTGCTACACCTGAATGTTGTCACAGGAGCAGAAACATTTGCCATTCTGTCCTTGTACTTCATTGTCACCTCCAGGATTGTGTGCAAATTATATTTCCATGTGAATAGAGATTGTCAAAGGAGACTAAAGAGGTAAAAATATCTGAAGTTTACTGAAATTCAGTGTGAATTGAATGTTTAATAGATTAAGACCCCAATTAAATTATCAAGGATTCAGAAAAAAATCACAGATATTGCTGGTGTAAATTCATATAATTGCATAGTACCAAGTCCCACTTTAACCTCATCAATTATCTCATTTTATTCAGTAAAACATGTAGTTTACCTAAGGTTTTAAAAGCAATTAATTTCTCCTGACAGATAAGATGTTACATTATTTTCTTACACTTGGATTGTCATCAGTCATCAAGTCAGAGCTAACCCAAAGTCATCATACCAAGCTCTTATAATTTTTCCCCCTCAGAAAAAAAGCACTGAATCCTCACCCCAGTTCACTTTGCTTTATATAGAGGAATATAAAACCCAAGAGAGAGAAATTCAACAGAGAGAAATCCAGCATTTGCACTGACAGATGCACAGGGATCAGGTTTATCCTAAATGAATATGACTTTCCAGAAAAATTAATTCAGAGATTCAGTGCATGCTCACTAGGTTATTGAAGGAAAGTTCACTGGTAAGTCTTGTGATAGTCTACACTGACTTCCTGCTGGACACCCCCTTGAAACCAGGGTTGGCACTGAGGACACACCACATTATTAATTAAGCTCTTGGTGCATCTGCAGCACTTATCAACTAGTAAATTTTTATGCAAAATAGGAATATAGCTGTATTTTGGCCTTTACTGATTTGCCTGGTGACATTGTTCCAAGCAGCATGTGAAATTTTCTAGTTTCTTTCGCTCTGGGGACCAGGGAAGTCAGTGCTGTGACAGAGACTTTGATGGAGGCTTACACTATCCATCAAATGCTTTATTGGCCAAAGGAGAGTCAAGGATTAGAGGCTTAATCCTTGAAGCAAATTTTATTTCCTAACTTTGATTTTGCTCACAAAACAAAGTCGCTATAAACCCAGTTGTAAGATTTACTGGAAGCATTTTTGCAGCTTGAAGGCAAATCTTTATCCTGCATTTTATGAGGCATTGTGAGCTCCTCAGAGCCCTTCAGTACAGGGCTGAGCCTCAGCTTCTTTTGTGTTTCAGCTGCCTTGACCAAAGGATCCCAAGAGCATGGGCAGCACCTCAGGAATGGTGGGTCTGAGAGTGGCAAAGAACAGGATTGAAAATAGAGTTAGATCAGAGATAGGAGTCTTTGGCTGTTTGCTATTATTTATTTATCAAGTGTTCTGGCTTAAACTACAGTGAAGCACTGTGGAATTGTTTTTGAATATTAACTGTTGCTCACTGTTCCACCCATTACTGGTTTTTTTTTGCAATATATACTTTTGAAAACTGAATAAAATTTACAAACCAGTAACCCTTTGAGGACAAGACACTACTGCCTTTGAGGTAGTTTGGTAGGGCAACTGAGCAATCTGAGCAATACAAAATGCTGAGATAGTAAATGACACATACCTATTGCCAAGGGCTGCTCAGGAAACAGTCCCTGATTTAGGAAGAAAGGATCATTTTGCTGGAACAGCACAGGAGAGAAGTACCGCTGTAATTAAACTTGCTTTTTGAAGGCTTGGGATTTGTATGCTAACAGAGCAAGATTTATATACTCGGCTAACACAATGAAATGAAAGATTTCTAATGGCTCCAGCCCTCCGGCTTAGGTGGCAACTGTCTTTAGAACATGAAAGGCAGGGGCAGGAGAGACAGTAAAGTTAAACAAGGCAAAAAATTAGAAAATAAAAATGTACTATACCAATATGTAATTAACTACCAAAGAGTAGGACAAGAGGAATATAAGGTCATGCTTAAGTTAGTTCACATAGGGATGCATCACAATATTTGGAAGCATTGCAATGGTACTTCATGCTTTAGAAATGCAAAGAGGCATCAGTAGGCAAAAATTCAGGTAAATCCCAGTCTGTGAGCTGATTCAATTTAAGGTCAGTAGAGATTTTAGTCACTACGACTACTGATAACAGAAATGTTCCTGAAAGAAAATATTTGTTAGCAAACAGGATATTAATAAAATAATGTAATCAAGTCTTTTCATAAGATTAAAAAAAAAAAAAAAAAGATAAAAGAAGAAAAGGAAAAGAACCTGGATAGATGCAATGTAATTTTTACACTGGCTCCTACCAAGTCTTTTTAAAGGAAACTTTGAAAAAGCAAAAAAGAGTATTTTTGAATGGATGTATGGAGGTGAGTCAGTGAGAAAAATGAAGAGAAATTCTGTAGGCTTCAAGGACAAAATTCTGCCTGCTCTCCATGGCTACGCACAGGAAATACAAGTACAGCATGGGAGAACACGCATTTGTTGTTACTGAGGTTTTTGATGTAGGACTGGCTGCAAAGGCATGTCCCATACCAGCCAGCACAAACTGTACTGTAAACTGGAAATGACAGAAGAGCACTTTCACCCTGTCTATAGCACATTATGGGAACAGCAGCAAAGCCCAGGGTTGCCTTGACCTAAAGAAAAGCCAAATAGTTTGGCAGAACATACTGCAAGCTCTTCCAAATATGGAAGTTTCTTCTGATGTCTGGGGATATTTCAACAGAACTATTTTTAAACATAATGTTCACGCTTTTCAAGTACTTTTCTTTGATTGGGAAGCAGAAAATATGGAGAGAGTGGAGTAATTCCCATTGTTTTGTTCCATTTTTTAAACAGTATGTTCCTAGTGTCAGGATTATCAAATAACACTAGAGCGTGTATACAGCTGACAGAGATAACAACCGTATTTCTTTACTCACTGCAGATGCTGATTTTTTAAAAAAAGAAGGAAAACAAAAAGTTAAGAATTTTTATCTCCTCTCCTTCAACTCAATAATAGAAGGCATCATAATCTAGTCCTGCAAAAACAGCAAAACGTTTACAGAACTATTATCTTTCATGGTTTTTCAACTCTCTAGGAATTCACACACAAGTTTCAGTAACAAAACATTAGTTCCAGCACCTGGAGCTCTACAGTGGCATGAGAAGAGCATTTTGTCATCTTTGTGTATATGCAAGGATTTCAAATGACACTGAAAATATTAATATATCTTCTTGGTGCTTCTGTGTAATAGAAGTAGCCATGACTACAAAAAGTGGAATAGGGCATTATTGCTAACTGACACTGATTAATTATCACCAGAGCACAGTTCCAGGACTGATGACAGCCCAGGGCCAATTATAGGAAAGCATTTTCTAGATAGGAGACTTGGTTTATTCTACAAAAAAAACCTAAAAATCCTGGGTCCAGAAACACTTAAATTTTTGGAGCTCATCAGTTGAAAATGTGCCTGATGGAGAAAATACTTTTTTTTCCTCAGTTTTTCTTTATAGTTATGGTCTATAATGGAGAAATAAGATCAGGCTTTCCTTAGCTTTATGGTAATTTGCAAGAATTGGCATGGACAAAGGAATGTTCCCAGTGGCTAATTTGGTTGTGGTATCTCTGTTTCAGCAGGTAAAAAAGTTCAGCTGTATGGACAATGGTCCTGTCACTGCACTTGGCTTCAGGGCCAAAGAGCATTCTCTGGTCACTTTTATTTACTAGAACAGATGCAGCTATTGATGGAGCACAGCCATTTTGGAAGTCTTGATTCCTGTTCTTTTGCTGGCCTACCACGCAGATTGATTCAGATTTTCTTAATGTCCTTGATTCGCTTATTTAATGAAAGATAACAACATAAAAATCTTCCTCTGGGTCATATTAAAAGTTTATTTAGTTCAGTATCTCCCTCTGACAATGAGAAAAAGGCTGCAGATGAGTTTGAGGACAGGACAAACATAGCAGAACTTGCCAAGAATTCTCTCTTCAGTTCCAGCAATTTCAAGTTCATGGCTACCTAAGCCAGAAATATGTAGTATTCAGTCACTCCCTGACAGATGTCTCTTCTGTCAGTGTGAAGCTGAGTAAACCTTTGGACCCCCGCAGTGTCTTGAAGCGTTGAGATCTGTGTCTTACCTTCCCTTTGTGTGAGAACGAGTCCTTTTGTTTGCTTTCAGTCTGCCAACTGCTAGTTTGATTTGATGTCATTGTACTGCAACAGTGAACACTGACATTCCCTGTTTATCCTCTCCTTGTAGCTCGTGATTTTATAGATCACTTTCCTTTGGAGCATCTTAATTGATTTCTTTTCCAGGAAAGAGCATGTATTTAGAGATTCTTCTTTCAGATGTCGTTTCATAATTCTGTCACCTGTGTCCTCCTTCTCTGAGCTATTTCCAGGTTTGTTTTGTTTTGTTTTTGTCTTCATACAGATAGAAAAGATCTTTTAAGCTATTCAGGATGATCTCACACTGAATGTGTATGGTGCTTCGAGCATAGGTGAGTAGGTGCTGCTGTAATACAATATGAAGGAAGAGCTCTAGAGCAAAGGCAAAATTTATGTAGCTATTGAAGTACCTTAGAAGGCAGAAGGTGACAAACAAGATTTACAGAAGTATGTCTGCGGATTAGATGCCTAACTTCTCCTAATAGTCCTACCAGCACAGCAGAACCCTTTTCATGTGGCTGATCTTTCAGAAAACAGCCCATAGGTCAGTGATTAGAAGTAACCAGTGATACCACATGCACACAGAAAACAGCACTGTTTCTTCCCAGACACCAATCAGCATCCAGGCATGACATATCTGTAGAAATAGTCTGGCAAATAGAAATAATGTGAATTTTGAGAGAAAATTCATCTTGTGAATATAAAAGAAGTAATAAAAAAATCACAAGGAAAGAAGATTCAGCAACACTGGATTAATAAACTGTAAGAAATGAGATTGGGAAATTAATGAAGTCCTAAGAAATCTAGGAAAAAAGATTTATTGATAGCCATGTATGATATTTCTTCCATGGAGATGTTTTTCTCTCTGACACTTAATATTCTGTTAAAGAGTGGGTTGGAAAATCAGTTTAAACTTTTTCAATCTCCTCTAATTTCAATATAGAAGGAAAGCAGCACAGTGAATCAGATCAGTAAGGTTTTCAGCAGTTTTAAACTTGTGTAAGTATCTCTACCTTTATTATTGGAAGCCAGAGAAAGAAAACATGGCCTTTGCAAGACAAAGATACAGCTGAGACACTTGATTTACAAGCTCAAACTTGTAGTCTTGAACTATTGAGATTTTTTTCTGGTGTCTAACCTTTGGATGATGAAATTACAACTTTGATGCAGAAACAATTTACAATCAAGCAAGAAAACATATATTCACATTTTTTCAGAAAGCATTGAATTTTGTGGATAAATCTGACCTCACCAGTTCTAGTTTGTGATGCTTATGAGGCTGAGAAGGCAAAAGTGGCTGAAATGAACTCTCAAGGTATGATCCTTTCCATCTGTAGAGCTGTCATACATACTTGTCTGGATAAAGAGCTTAGAAGCCAGGGATGGCCCCTGGGACATAGGTGCACAAAAACTGGTGTTCTTATCTGGGGTTTCCCAGTGCATCACCAAGTCTTGGAAGGCATTTTTATTTGGTTTTGATGTATTTATTTCTCATTAAAAGATTTCTGAATGTATTTTTTTTTATATTGTGTACAGGTATATGTAGAACAGAGTAAACAACTTATTCATCAAAAATATCTGCTTTATGTTTAAAAATAATTTGTTTAAAAGCTTCACTTTTTTTAATGTGGGACTACTCTGGAGTACATTTATGCTTAGAGTGAATACAGCTGTCAAAACCAGGCATTAGCTGACTGGTTTATGCAAACATGCTGTTGCTTGTGGATTTCTTGCAAGTTATTTCCTGTCTTGACCGGCTGTATTGTGTTTGTATTGGGAATTTATTTTCATGCTGCTCAGTTCTATGAGTTCACCTGGTTCACAGTGTAACACACGTTTCCTAAATGGGAATGCTACATCTTGACTCTACTGCTACACTGCACTTTCAGTCTGTCTGAGCTCTAAGCACCAAGTTTGCTTCCTTCTCTTCTGTGGAAAAGTTGTCCTAAGAAGAATTTTATTGCCTGAAAGTTTACATAAAATATCAGGTTTGACTGGGGAAAGGGCAAGGGAAAAGAGGGAGAAGAGAATTAAAGTGTGGTGGTTCTTCTGTTAGTCCAGTAACACCTCGGATCAGTAGGGGTTCCTTCTGCATGTTACAGCTTCATTTGGCCTTGGCCAGAGAAAAAGATCCATTGAATTCAGTACCGATGTAACTGCATAAACTCTATGCTCTGTGCCACACAGAACATCAGGTTAAATGATGGAAAAGTCATCACTGGTCTTCAAATCAGGAAACTCCAATGAGTGGTTTTTTGAATCATAGTGAAATGAAAGTTTATGATCAGTTTTCCTCGCTGTTGCTATAATATAGTGCCTGTGGACTCCACATGCTTTATTTCAGGCAGAATTGATGTACCTCCAAGAGAGGATTATATAATCCCTTTTCAGATCAGATGATCTGTGAAAGTGCAGATGAATGCAGAGTACAAACTGAAGAAAACTGGAAAGCAGTAAGGTTGCTTGGTTTAATGTTAGTGTTACTGTCTTTGGCTTATAATAAATGTGCATTAAAAAGGGCTTTGCTCACAACAAACACTTCTAATAGCATAATAGACTAAAAAAAAGAATTTTTACAGGCCTTACTCATATAAACTCAAACAGCAACTGGATAAAATGTCAGGTGAATGGCTCATGCATTATATGAGTATGTGAACCAAACACTTCAGTTGACACTGTATAGAAGTCATTACACTTTCAGTTGACTTATTTTGCAATTGCAAACACTGTTATCTTCTCACTGGAAGATTTTTTTCCTCTGTTTTTCTGAGGAAGATTTTATATTGTCTTAAGAAATATTGCCATTAATAAGATTTTAAAATAATTTTTCTCTATATTGCCATACTTTTGATTCCTTTTGGTTAAAAAAATGAACAGAATAATTATTGAGGGGCCACTTCCACATTCAGCTAATAGATGTAGATTTCTTTGTGATATAGCAGTCCCTGTTTTGTGTGATATATTGCAAATATTGCACTTGTGAAGACTACAAACTCACTGTCCTTTTTTTTCCTTATTCTCCCAGACCTTAACAGTTAATTCCCATGTAATCATTCTTTCACACATTTAGCCCACTTGTCTTGAAAAACTACAAGTAAACCAGTGCTAAAGTGCACTGAAAAACGCATATTTCTGAAACAATGTTTAATTTTGCCTCATTTCTTCTATCTATGAGAATTAAAAATATGAATGGTCAAGTGATTTTTGATGTTTTTTTGTTTTTCACTTTGTTGTTTATCCTGATGTCAGAGTTGTTATGAAGAATTTTTGAAATTCTGTTTTTCTGCCATGATTCACAGCCCTAAGTATTTATGATTTAGAAGACATGTTTATATTTATTCTTAACTGTAGACATGCTTAAATTAATTTCTGAATTGGGGCTTTTGGCAAGCAGAGCAAAGAATATACAAGGTGTGTTGCCTTTGCTGCCATGCAACTTTTTGCCATGACACACTTTTTTGGTGTTCATGCCCTTAGTTGGCTCAGAGCTTGGAACCGATCTGTGGCACATGATTGAGCAACCACATGTTTTGCCTTGAAGACCTGCTGGCCACAGCCCAGGCTGTCAAACTGTTGTTCAGGAATGGGGAGAGCACAGGAACTTACTCATGTCAAGTTGCACAAATCAACCTGAAAGCCAGGGGAGTGCAGCACTGTGTAGAGGTGCTCTTTGGTCCAGCAGACATTACAGACCATATAGTACAAGCCCTAGGTCAGCCAGAGCCATCTGACTGGCCCTATGTACTTAGGGACTGGCCTTGGTACTGACTGCAATGCAGAGCACGTGAGAAAGGATGTTAAATAGAACACAGTGATGGTCTTTATTAAGTCCACCTGCTCAAGATTAAAGATGATTTAATTTGATAGTCTACGAAGTTTAGATGTTATAATTCATTAACCAGTTTCTGGGTTTTGAGAAAATACCATTCCATGGGTGTAATATGTTCCAAAAATCACTCATGTAATGATTTTTTTGTACACAGACAGAAATAATAGTGTGCATTATTTCAAGAAACTTAAACTTCAGCATTGTGCATAAAGCAAAAGATAGCATTCCGAGGTTATCAGTTTGACAAGGAAAATATCTTCTTCACCCTTTTGCAGTTAAAAAGAGAGGACAAAAAAAGGGAGTATTTGTAAGTCTTCCATCTTCTCCATTAATCCTCACTTTCGACTTTGACTCATAAACAAGCATGATGGGGTCCTGAACCAGGATTAAAATGTAAGGTTGTTTTCAAAACTGGTATAGAAAAGAACTTTTTCATTGTGTGTGTGTGTGTAAATGGCTTTAAAAATGAATAGAGTCATTCATCTTAAAAAAAAAAATGTATTGACATTTTTATGGAGTTGTTTTTGGAAAGATTCAACGTTTAATATTAAATTCAACATATGGTTGTGGTCAAATTGTGCTCCTACTGTGTAAAATGTATGAATAACAACTTACTGCATTCTCCTGGCCAATATAAGGAGTGAAGGTTGATTAATTTAACTAGTATCCCTTAATCTCCTGCTTTGGCTTCCATCCCGTTCTGCAAGGGTTGATAAATCTTACATCCCCAGAGGAGTATTACAATTCCTAATAGTCTTATGCTATTAGGAAGAAGCAAGGCTCAACTGTACCAAAACATCCAACACATGAAATTGTATAAATAATTTAGCTTTTCCAATTTAATTTTTTTGCAGCTTTTCTTTGCAATTCACGATAAGAGATGTTAGTTCAGTCAAGTGTAAGTAAAAAAAAAAAAAAAAAAAAAAAAAAAGGGAAAAAAAAAAGGGAAAAAAAAAAGAAAAAAAGCCAGAAAGATAATACTGTTCAAGGGGATTGTATGCAAAGGTAAGGCTGTTCTTCTCAGTGTTTGGAGCACGGTGTTAGGCAATCAAACCAAAGTCATTCATATATTTGCCAGCCTTTAATAAAATATATATATTTTTTGTTTAGAGTGAATGTTCTCTTAGGACCATCTGCTACATTCTGCATGGTATGGCATGGCTAGAAGAGGAAGATTGTCCACTGATTTCAGCAAGAGGCAGGATTCCCTTCTCTGTCTGTTCTGTGTGACTATATGCAAGTCACTTCAGGCTTTCTGGAAGGTCAGCTGCCCAGTCAATCCACTTAAGTTTCATGAGTTCTACTGCATCAGATGAGTCATAACAGTTATCTTTGCTCATACTTGTAGTCCACAGCAAATTCAGCTTGGCTTCACCTATAATGAAGGAAATTTAAGATAAATAGTATAGCCTTGCATTTGCTATAGGCTGAGTTAGCACAAGGACAGTCCTCATGTTTCAGATAAATGAATATTGGATTGTTCAGCTGCAATATCTTGGTCATGTGACTGAGATTTATACCTCATTTATAAACTACCTTGACGGAGAGTGAGAGCTGAAAGGATAAATACATTTTTAAAAAGCAATGAAAAATACTGTGAAAATCTCAAAACCTGAGACTATAAGAACCATGTGACTATTCTAGAGAGAGAAACCATTCTCATGCTGAGGAAGAGGCAATATTAGTAATTTCTGAATAGAAATACCGGGTTTTTTTTGTTTTTTGTTTTTTTTTTTTAGAGTACTGTGCAACCTGGCAAATGAACTGATTATTTTCCTATTAACTAAGTGGTGAGTATTTTGCTTCAGGAAATATAAACATCTTTTACATAAGATTGAATCACTTGCAATGTGCTAAATGCTATTGTCTCTATTCTACCAAAATTTCTGCTGTAATTAGTGAGATTTTTAAAAGACTTGTAGCTTCCAGTATGAGTTTCCACAAAATAATGCTCTGAAATCAGTATCAGGTTGGACTGCATAAAGGTGTGAAAACATGTCTTGATTCATGTTTTATATTGAAAATAATGCTTTGAATTCTTATCTATTATTCACAAGTCTTGCTTCATACATAGTAAAGTAAGTCTTGTTATATCTGGGGTAATTATTATACCTACAGGCAAAAAGGGACTTACAGGATTCAGGAAGAACATTTGTAGGAGTGAATCTTCCAGTAAGTGACCACTCTGTGGTGTTTCATGCAGAAGTGATCCTTGGGATGTTTTTGGAGGATTTGGACTGGCTCTCTTATATAAGATGTGGATGCTCTATGGCTGTGGACTTTATGGTTTGGGCATGTGTCTTAACAGATCCCTCCTGCACCCCAAAGCTTCAGTCAGGCATGGGAAAGGGCAAAAAAGGGCTTAATCTCAGACCAGTAGCAGTTGTGCCCCATGAGACACTGGTGTGACAATGCTGTAGTAAGGTCTGAGGTGCAAGGCTCCAAAAACAAGCTCCACAGTAATGCTTCTTTTTTTTTGAGAGAGATACTTCCTTGTGAGTAACGTTTTATTAAAACTATAGCACATTTCAATCAGATGAAGAACATCTCTTTGTGAATATCTTGTGAAATACAAGCTTTGAAAGCTCAGCCTTATGCAGTTTTATGGAGTTTAAGTGTAAAAAACTCTCAGAGATAGGAAAGAAATGGTCTAAATCCACTGGTGCACATTTGTTAAGGTTCTTTTGATGTCCAGGAATACATGGGAGTATTACAGAGGTTTATGCATGAGAAATACTGTAGAAAGCAACCAGTAGTGTAAAGACAGAAACTGCAGTCCATCCTGTCACATTTGTTTTCAGACAGACTCAAAGGACTGTCTATCAGATAGACCCAGAGATTTTGGTTCTAACATTTGTACAGCCTGAGGGCATGGGGAAAACTGCTGGTCAGGAATGACAGAATCCAGCTGGCCTGCCGTTTGGGTCCACCTTTTACAACCATTCTGATAAGCTCCACAGACAATTCAAAATCCCTCTGGACATACTTCCATATGCATTTATTCCTAATGCCATAGGCTTGACCTGAAACCCTGTGATTTCCCAGAGTTGTGTGACTGGTTATACAGGGTCCCCTGTGGGACTTCAAAATTAACCCTGACCAAAAGCCTAAAAAAGCCTATCTTATGCCAGACCTCTCAAGGAGACAGACAATTTTTTGTTTTCAGGTCCATGCTTTCATAGGCAGAAAACAACACAATATTTCCATATCAATATATCCAAAGTGTAGTACATAAATCTGAATATCAGAATCATAGAATGGTTTGGGTTGGAAGGATACTTAAAGATAACCTAGTTCTAACTTCTCTACTGTGATCAGGGGCACCTTCCACCAGACCAGGTTGCTCAAAGTGCCAATCAACCTTACCTTGAACTCTTCCAGGGATGCGGAATCCACAGCTTCCCCGGCCAACTTAATCCTAAGCCTCACCAGCCTCATAGTGAAGAAATATCAGCCTATTGTTCCTTTAAAAAATGCAGATGCATTTCCCTATTCCTATTTTCTTCTTCATTGTATTTCATATACTTGCTGTAATAACACCACAAAAACCTTCATAAATGCACGAGTCAGTGGGGAATTCTATGCCTGCTTCTGATTTTACACATCTTTTCTCTAAGCCAGGAAATCTAAATGTAAAATGTAGTATTCAGAGGCATTGAGTAGGGTTTTGTGATGCTCTCTGGAGGATGTTGGATTCGTAAAACAATGAATGGATTACAGTCATCAATAGAGTTAGTTTTTCCATCTGTGTCAGGCAGACAATTTACTCTTGCTAACGGCTTCATATTAATAAACCACCCAAGTATAATTCATTGCAGGTTGCAGCTGTAAATCACAAATAGCCTTCATTTTGTTCAGCTGTCATATTGAGAGATCATTGAGAGGTGGGGTCAGTTTGTAAGGAGGCCAGTGGGGCTGCAGCCCTTTGACCTCTCCCTGCAGTGTAAAGCATGTCACACCACAGCTGTCCATGGAGACAGGTCATGTGGCCCAGTGCCCTGTCACAAGTGAAAAGCCACCTCATCTCACCTGCCATCGTTTTTTTGTCCTGCTGTGTTCTGCAGGGAAAGAGATGGAAAGAAATGCTGCAGTGCAAACATAAGCATGCCTGGCAGCAGCCAAATCCCTCAGGCTCTGATGCTGCTGCTACACTGCTGGGAGCTCTGGGACTGCATGTGTCTGACCAGGGCACAAATCAACCCAGAGAGAAAACAGAATAGAATAGAATAGAATAGAATAGAATAGAATAGAATAGAATAGAATAGAATAGAATAGAATAGAATAGAATAGAATAGAATAATCTTCATCTGGAAGTGACCTACCCTGATCATCTATCTCAGCTGCCTGACCAATTCAGGGCTGACCAAAAAATCAGAATCAGTCCCAGAAATCTGCAGAGACAGATAACTTTGCTCTAATCATGATATTCTGGTGATATTAGACAATTCATTTCATACTTGATCCAGGTTCTGTTAAAGCTGAGGAGAGTTGTTTTTTTTTTTCCACCCTGATTCTAATGGAAACTCTTGTAGTCACTCAATCTCTCAGTTTCCGTGTCTCTGCCCAGGAAACTGGGAGAAGCACGTGTAACTCCAAGAGGGGTTGTGAGGATTAATAGTTAACACTTGTGGGGCATTTTGAGGATAAAACCCCCTGAATATTGGCATTATCACACCTGTCTCTGTGTGTGTCTCTGTGTATTTGTGCACCAAATGAATACGATATTTTCATGGGTAAAACTTACCTACCAGATAAGCTGCATGTCTATACAAATAAATCCTCAGGCAAATAAATATAGTCCAATAGTCCTTTAGACAATATGCAGGGAAGCAGAGGCAGAGGGCAGTAGAAGCAGGGGGAGATGTTCAGAAGAGGGAAAAGAGATTCAGAATGTGTGATGGGGGAAATCTGGAAAGGGGAGATCTCTTTTTCTACGAATGCAAATGAATGAGCTCTACTGAATCACAGGCCACAGACTGTGCACATGAGAATACAGTATTTCAAAATTCTTTTTGCATTATGATTTAGCCATGCACTATGGTTTATGGTGACATGACCTCATTGTTTAGAGATTTTTGGTGTGCACTATAACAGCCTTTGTATGGCAATAATTGTAACTCATACGTTAATTTTGGGCATTCCTTATATATTCATTCAGTCACTGGAATGTGCATAGTTTAAAACTAGCACATTGTAACTGAACAAACAGTGGATTAAATGTGCCTGTTTTGTCTTCTTTCCTAAGCTAGGTGGGATCAAAGCTATCAGCTTCTGTGCCATAGTTTAATTATATTTTTACTCTGAGTGCCAACATTTTACAAAATGAAATGAAGCAACGACAGGAGAAAATACAGCATCATTTAAATAGGCTTGAATCAGGTCTTGGAAGGATAATAGAAGGCAACCGAAGCAGCTTAGTTAATTCTGTGGGTTTCAGCCCATTGTGAAACCAGTGTACATAGCTGTTATTTCAGAGATGATCAACACTGCTCTGCCTGGACCTGCAACTGCAGACTGGAAAGCAGGATAACAGCATGTGAAGATGCCCACACAAAGGTAGCTGCCAGAGTGCCAGTGACAGACAATTGACATAAGAGCAAGGAAGGGACTGATGTTAGGAATGAATTGTGCATAGCCAGAGCAGTAAATGATGGTTCCTATCTATGCAATTAACTGTGAGCTACAAGCAGGGGGTGAACAATGGCAAAGCACATTCAGTTATTGCCTTTGTATTCTGTAATCTTTAGTGCAGATACATTTTTCAACATTTCCTAGTCATTCACATCATTCTAAATGTTTAGAAGGTGTGGACTGGATTTAATTGTGAGAGAATTTCCATGTCTGTAATGGGAAAGGGTTAGCCCATGCCTCTTTTGAAATTACACTGTGAACATGACTTAGAGAAATGTGCTCACTGTAATGATAGCCCTTAGCAACAAGTTGAATCCTCAGGGTAATAGCTCATTCACTGACTACAGGCAAAGACTGTGAGCTAGTAAGGAAAAAAAAAAAGTTAAGCAAATTAAAAGGAAAAAAAAAAAAAGTGGAATCAGGTAGCTTCTGCTCCTCCTCTTTGGAATCTGAAGTGCTTGCAGGAAGTGCTGTAATAATTATTTCTTCTAACAGCTGGCACTTCAACCTTCCCTCACACCAGGGGAAGTCAGTACTCAAGGGCTGGAAAGTGAGGTAGAGACTCAGGGGAGCTTTTATCGCTGAGGATAGCACTTTCAAGCCATGTATGGGAAAGAAAAAAAAAAAAAAGAAAAAAAAGATTAAAATGCAAAGTGCTTTCTGCCTGAACCACCTGTCTTTCTCAGAGGTCTTTTAAAAGATGGACTTTGATTGGAGGGTCATCTGGTTGCAGGGCTTTTAAAACGTGCTTTTCTCTCCCTGCTCGCTTATGTAGCTCCTGTTCTGCCTTCTCCTTGTGTCCCCTCCCTACAGGATGCTTCTTCTCACCCCATGGATGGTCCTTCTGACCCCACATCTCTCCATTTCTGTCAGTGCTGTGGTTTGCAGGGGCTTGCATGAAACCAGACCAGAGACTACCCTGGGATAAAATAACCCTGAAAGTAACACAAAAAGGAAAAGTGAAGAGGAAGATGATTTCTTACATAAATCTGGATCCTAGCAGGGGTCTGCTGGTACCTGAAGCTGTTCCATGGGCACAGTCCTGTAGTCAGCAAGAAGTGTCCAGTAGCTGAAGGTTGAATAGTTGCCACAGAAAATGTCTTTGTAATCAAAGCCAAAAAGTGAAGGAAGAAACTGAACAGAGGAGAAAAGGAGTAAAGGAAACTACAGTCATGGGGATGAGTACAAATACAGAGGTGGTGAAGAAGGAATATTAAGCACCTTTAAGCCTCTTTAGAGAGTTTGCACAAGTCTGTATGATGGTAAAGTTACTTACTACCCTTGCCTTTTCCCCTGAGATACAAATTTTCACCTATACTTTTTAAGTTTTCATTTTCCTGATATTGCTCTGTAAATGTTAGAAGTTTCATTTGTCACCTTCATATAGCTCCCTGTGCATATGTGTTTTGACAAAGACTTTAATTACTCAGTCATCTATTATTTTTAATTCTCTGTGTGGATAATTATTAAATAGTTCTTATCTCTTTTATTCAATGTATGGCTCCAGGCCCTATTAATATCAGTCTGAAGCCTCAGATGAATATATTGTTATTAAGTTCCTCATGTGTATTTTACAGTGCTCTCTCTGTAATTTGTCAGTTCTTCACAAACATCGAGAATTTGTATTCACAGCAGCCCTAGCAATTAATTGTATTATTACCATCATTTTACAGATGGAGAACAGAAGAAAAGACAAATTATAGACAAAGCTGTCAAAATCCTACACTAATTTTTGATGACCAACTTTAGACACCTAGCCTATAATTTCTCTGGGGCAATAGTATTAAATAGACAATCTGCATTCCAGTCATATATCCGTGGGCTTCAGCCTTCTGAATTTCAGCAAATTACATCCAGAAAGCAGAGAATAAAAATACTAACAACTGACTCTGATCCAAAATGAACATAATGGCAGAATAGAGAGTATAACTACCTTACATGCTATTGTGCTAAGTTGAGCTTTGCACACCAAAGGCAGAAGTTTATACCATGAGACTCCACACCTGAATTAGGTATCTAAGCTGCCACCAGTGTTAACAGGGTCTGGTGAGCTGCTTGTTCACCCTCCTCAGTAGACACCTCTGTCTGATCAGCCCAGGACTCCACTGTGCTCTGTCCTTGTAGTAGCAAGGTCTCAGCTGACTCTACTGGGAATGCAGGCACACAGCTGACATGGAGACGCTGTAGACAACCAATTGTAGACAACCAATTTATTTGCCCAAATCTGCAGCCAAGCGTCTCCTCAGTACATTTAGTAACAAAATGCTATACTTTCTACAATATTCTTCTTTTATCTTTTCTTTGTTACCTTTGATTTTCTTCAGTAAATTGAAGCTGGGACACCACAGACATGTTTTCATTCTTCCTGTAATCCCTATTCACATAACACTGCCCATGTTTGCTGAGTTTTTTGCACTTATTTGCACGCAGTGGAAATGGCTATCCCACTGTACTCAGAATCATGTTTCCCTTTACACTGTTCATGACTGGACAATGTTGCATGATGTGCGTTCTTGCTCCATCGCTCTTTTTTGACCAGCTCTGCCCTGACACTGTAACTGCATGACTTCATCTGTTTTCTTCAGCTGAAATAAAACTTTGAAATATTAATTCATTGTGATGTTGACAAGTGAGAATGAAACTGAAACCCTAGAATGGATTTTAATTATACTAAAATTATGTTTCCTATTTTTAATATGCTACTTTCTTTATACCAGCCAAGTGTTCAGTTGCTTGACTAGTCCATTAAATAAACTTTAATTTATGTGATAATTGAACAATCTCTAAATATCTTACAGCATAACTGCCAGTCTCTCTGTTATTAAGAGAGGCACCAAAGGGGTGGTATGATCCACAGAATAGCGTACAAGTTTGGGAGTAAAGGAAATATGTTATTCCCAACTTTGTCACAAACTTTGCAGATGGAAGTATAATGGCTGAGGACATCTGCACCTGGCTTCTGGCTCAGTTGATGGTCAGTGAAGAATAAGTCAATAGAATTCAGGGGGCAATTAATCACCTCCTAAATTAGATGTCTGAAATTGGGCAGATGATTGGCACCCTAAAAGGACATATTTGTCTTCAGTGACTACACATGGAGCCCCGGGAGCTAGGTTGGTTTTAAATGTCTACGTTGTTTATTTCTAAAGTCAGGTGAGATGAATCCCACCCTCTCTATCCTCAGGCCACTTGTTTCATCTCAGGCTGTCTTTTATTTGTCTTTCTGAAAGAGCTAGTGCAATACCAGAAGCAGTAGAGTAGAATTAACACAGAGCTCTGCCTTGAATAGTTACTTCTTCAGTAGGGCCTTTTTATAGATCACTGGGGTATCTCTTCATGATGAGGTGTAACATAGAAATACCCTAAGTGCTATTATAATAAGTTATATGGTAAAGCTCAATTAAATATCAACATCTTCTGTGTAGCATGGGAGTTCCTGTTGCTCTATAGGTTCTTTTCCCATGAAACAAAATCTTAAATTATATTAGTACAATATCAATACCAGAACTTTTGTGTACCAAATTTTTCACAGGAGTCATGATGAATTTTTCTTAGCAAAACTCCACCATTCTAATCTTGCTGCTCTTCTATCTCCAATTTATGTCTTTGTCTGGTAGACACTGAAGCAAGAAGCTTCAGAAACATAAGCCTTCTGGCAAGTCAGAATGAATAATAAAGCTGAATTCTGGGGATATTGCCAGGGAATGTCATACACGATGCTCTACGCTAACAGCTCAGGAACTACTGGTGCAATTACAAGGTTATATGTTGCCAAGCTCTAAGACAAAACAGAATCAGAAAGGAAGCAGAGGAGAGCTCCAGGAAGTTACAATTTACTCCTTTTTGGAAACCTGGAAAGTTGCAATGAGTTTGAGGGTAAGTACACCCACATAGTAAGCCTGAACAGCTGTAACTCTGCATGGAACTTCTTTGAACTCAATGAAAGACCAGTAGTGCATACATTTTTAATTGTTTATGTTTTTGTATCTATGGAGAGAGCAATCTTTCCCTCTGTTTTTATTTCTAGGTAAGACCTATTCACTTCTGTGCTGTGTGTGGTATACTGTCAGGATCTCAGAAGTTCAGCAGCTGTGGGCTCATCACCCGGTTTGGAAATTCAGGAGAGACCTTTTTCTTCTTTCACTCTGTATGTCAGTCTCCTACACCTCTACTCACAGTTTTCAGCACTTGTTAGATAGTTCTGCTACAATCAGTGGGAATACCCTTGGGAAACATCTCCAAATTTGGCTTTGAAAAGTATTGTTTTGGAAAGTTGGAAGCAAAATCAGCTTGACCTCTGCATCAGCTTAGATATAAATAAAATGAAGACTTTGTTCACTATAAAGAGTCAGGATTGTCCATAGATACCTGTATTTCTGATATCTTCAGAAAGAAGCATCTGTATGTTAAAAGAATAGATACTAGCAAGATTTTTTCAAGTCTACCGTTATGACCTCTAAGCAATCTAACTTCAGACTTCATGAAAATTAAGACATAAAAGACCTAATAAGTATGCAGACTCAAACCCAAGGTAATCAAAACATCAGACAGGAACAATAGAAATTGACCTTACCCTGGCATGACCTTTAGATGTTGTTCTATCACCCAGCAGCAAAGATTTACAATGACACTTGTGGGTGTTTGTTTGTGGGTTAAAGGAGTCAGAATTTCACTTTTGTTTATAGAGAAACAATAAAACTTTGTATTTTATATTTTCTTTCAGGGTAAGTGGAAGATAAATTCACCAGCTTGTGTTCTGTTCAAATAAGGAATTTATTGTGGGCCTGTCTATGGAGAAACCATCAGACATTTCTTTAGTAAAGCACCTGTCCTTGCTCTCCACTTGAATAAAAAATAAACATAATTCGTAATGTTCTATTTGAGGTTTGGCATATATCTCATTCAGCCAGCCAGCTCTGGAGGCCGGGACTTGACAGAGAGAGACATTCTTCGTACCTCACCATTTTGTCCAACTGCAACATAGTAGTTCCTGCGCTCCTTAGTCCACTGAGAAGTAGGGGGTCATTCCCTGTGCTTCCAAGTAACCATGACATTTCATTTATCTTCAGCATCTTTGACTTTCTCTGTCAGCAGAAGGGAGATAACTCCTGTGTATAAAATAGTTTTATTTTTTTCTTCCAGAGGTGCCAATATCTTGTAATGGACAATTTGATGACTCTTCATTCATTAAAGGGAATCTAAACAATTGACTTAAACACTCAATTAGATTTTAATTTCCAGATGACATAATTTAGGTGAAGCACAGCTCATTCACAGGGCCTTGCAAAATGAGCCTGCCTGTAAACTTTAAATACTGCCACAGTGAGATATATATTACAATAACAGTGATGATGTAGGTTAAAATGGCCCACAGTCATGTAAATCCAATCACATACTCACATTTCCTGAAAAAAAAAGACCTTTCCGTACTTGCACAGATCTACTATCTTTTCTTATTTTTTATTTTTTTAAACTTTTGACTAGTATCCACAAGTGACACCAGGTAAAAGTAAATGTCTACTTTTAACTCTCTCCTGAGATGAACAAGACTGACAATATGGGGCACTAGAAAAATGTAACATGTCAATGGCCTCAAACCAAAATGATTTAATAGGCTTACAATGAGCTTGTTTTTGTCATAAAAGATCCTGAAACGAAAACTAGATGCTTCCAGAATGTCCTGTCAGAAAGCAAAAAGATTTTCCCTGTGTATGAGCCAGGAGCTGGCCCGCACCTCCGGCCTCTTTCTTTTTTGTTAAGCGCTGATACTTCCATTCTGTTTTCATTGGAGGGTGAAAGATCCAGGAGAAAGGAGAAAGAAAACCAATATGTTCCTATGTAAACTCAGGCAGACAGCAGCATAAAATAGGAACTAGCCAAAAATACCAGTGTGTATTCCAGGCTTATGTTCAAAGAGCAATATGACATGTTCCTGGGTTGAAATTCAGGCCTAACTGAAATAGACATTTTTACTTTTATTTAAGCCTAGATGTTCAAAGGTGTTTAGCTCCTAGGTGTATTTTTGCTACCTGCGTCATTAAGAATTAACAACTCTACTATCTGATTTCAATTTCTCTTGTGTAGAGAAGACAGTGCATTTTTTATTAAAAAATAAAATAAATACTCCAGCACTGTAGATTTGCCTGTTGGTTGCACCCCAGTGTGTTCCAGTGTGATTACCAGAGAGTCAGGAGTTTTTTTCAAAGCACCTGATGAACTATGTTTTTCGTTAAGCTGACCAATTCAGATAAGAAGCTCTGACTTTATTCGCTAATGTCCCAGGGAACTCTAACTTGAGACATCTGTGATAAAAACATACATAATTAAGCAAGCCATCCTCAGTCTCCTTTGAAAACAGTAGAGCAAAGAGGGTATTTACAGGGATTTTGAACTGTGATGAGTCAGCCTCAGGTTCCACCGACCCAGCCTCTGTTGGCTGTAAAGGCATCCTAGAGTGAGCAGTTCAGTTGATTAGATGTCTCAGTGGAGGTCTCTGTATTTAGAAGAGATGAATCCCAGTCTAAGTTTTCAAAAATTCTGAATTGATTTGAACTTGTTTTGCTGGAGGTTTGCTTAAGTGATTAAAACGGGTCTCAAACTCGCATTTATCCTGACTTAATGCTCTTCATCTCTGAGTATTGCGATCAATTTATAAATATTTGAGGTTTGCAGCACAACATTGAAAGGGCTCAATTTCACCATTTTGTTTGAAGGACATATTTTTTGCATTGCCGAAAGTTGCATTGGTTGGGAACATTTTCTCAAGAATTTATGCTAGAGTGGTGAGCTAACCTTTTTTTTTCTACAGTCTTTGCTTTAGGAAAGACTGCTTCAGCTGCTAATTGGATACATGATATAGATATTTTACATTAAATCCTACAGTAATAGTAGTATTCTAGAGCAGTTAGGAATACTGCAGGCCAATATGGAGAGTATTTAAGGATGTTTATTGTAAGATTATGGGAAAAGCTATAAAGTCAGAATCAATATGGTCACAATAATGAAATAATAATAAGGAGAATCTTTTTCTTTTCCTGTTTATAGAAAAGGAAAGTGTCCACCACTCACCACTGTTAGAGGCCCAACACCTGACTTGAGACACCATTGATGTGACATGTCTTTGAAGTCAATGGTTTCTCCATGAACAGGATTTGAACCAGTTTCAAATCCTATATTCTCTAATAGCTATGGCTGCATTTTAATTTTTTAAGCTGATAACAGTAATCAATTAATATTGAAAGAATGCCAAATGCATTTGAAATGCATATTACTAGGAATGAGTAATTACAATTTTTAGTCAAATACAGGCATTTGGGAATTTACTGCTGCTTATTCATCCCCAATCAATGAAGATTAACCACAAAGACAACCTGCTTGCACTGACTTTGATAAAAGGATAATGACTGAAAGCATTTTGAAGTTCTACAGCTGCTTTGACATTTCAATTACATTGAGATTGGAAATAATATTAATAATAACAAAAATTTACAATCATTAGCAAAGTTTTAAAAAGTTTTAAAAGCTGGGCTTGGGGTAAGGGTTTTTTAAAAAATTATCACTAGTACAGTCATGTTGTCTTTTCATCTGTTTATGAAGTTTTGTCTTGGGGCCAAAGTTCTTAAGAAATCAAGACAGTTTCATTTAAAAAAATTATCTGTTTGTCAATTATTATTGAAATCACCAAAAATTATATATATACCATCTTAAACAGTCAAAAATCCTCAAGAACAGCTTTTTCTCCATGATAGGTATGGACATCAAATGAAGATTTCTACTTTTGAAGACTTTCTTTGTTTTACAACCAGACTAAATTAGCCCAAAGTGATACACTGTGACTCACAACACCATGGTCTTCTTCAGATTAGGGATCAACCTCATCAGCCTGTGTCCTGTGACAGCACTGCAATTAAACACTATAATTGCTGTGAGATTATTCATGCACATCTGTCATTTATGGACACTGAGAATCAACAACTGGTTGAACATCTGGTGTTGGTAACAGGAAATTGTTTTACAAAGCCACAGTCCTTTTTGATGATAGAACTACTAGTAAGAGATAGGATAGACCTGACCAAAAATCATTGCCAACAGGCTGGCCAACCTGCTGAGGAGAGCCTTAAGCTAGAAATGATGAGGGAAAGGAGATGATAACACATAAGCAAGTAGGGAAGTGGTAGACTGGCTGTGGAAGGAGTGACAGCAAAATCAACAGAACAAGATAAAAGGCAGACCACTGTAACTTAATGTACACATGAATAAAAACGTGCCAGGATCTGAGCATGAGGGGTGGAAGTGGGTGAACGCTCCTTCTTTTTCTGGGAAATCCATGTGCTGAAAAGAAGAACAAAGAGAGACAATGAGAGGTCTGCATGCAGGAGCAGGGCTATGATCCCATCAAGATCTCATAGAGATGGATAATGGGATAGAGGACACCTTTATCAAAATTATGCAGATGACATCAAATTAGAAGTGGTAATATACCAAATAATTGTGCTTCCATTCAGACAGACAAGGAATGGATGGAGAAATGGGACAATAGGAACCTCAGCAAAAGGAAATGTTAAAGGCCAAAGCGAGGACAGGAAAAACTCTACATATTTGGATAGGCTGGGAGCCAATGGCCTGGAAAGCAACTCTATAAGGAAGATCCTGGTAGACATCAGTTCAGTGAAAGCCAACCTTGCAGCAGAACAGTCAACAGCCTGCTGGGCTGCATTAGGAAGAGGACGTTAGCAGGATGAAGAAGGTGGTCCTCTCCCGTGCTTCGCACTGGTATTAATAAATCTGGAGTTCTTGGTTCGGCGTTGGGTTCCTCAGTACAAGAATGACATGGATGTATAGAAGTGAGTCCAGCACAAGGCCACAAGGATGTTTAAGGGACTGGAGAATCTTATGGAGAGGCTGAGAGAGCTGGGACTGCTGAGACTGGAGAAGAGAAGGCCGGGGGAACTTTATGTCTTATCAGGCAGATGTAAAGGAGATGAGCCAGAATTTTTGTGGTGTTCAATGGCAGGAGAAGAGACAATGGGCATCAGCTGTATACAAAAGGGGGCAGGGTTAAAGACTTCTAGAAACTTTTCCAGAAAGGTTGTGGAGTCTTCATCCTTGGAGATATGCAAAATCCGCTCATCACTGTGCATGTTTGTTTTCATGAGCTTAAAGTAGTGGATGCTCAGGAAAGTAATTTTCACTGTGATGAAGCCATAATTCTGTATATTTTTAATTGTTGAATTCCATGCATTTCAGGAGGGCAAGGTACATAAATATCTCTGAAAGGAAAATTCCCTGGTGATTAAATTTGAATTTGGCTTTTTTCACTACAGGTTTCCAAACCAGACTAAAATGCCATGTAGTTTTAACTAACAAGAGCAAACAGAGCTGATACAGTAGTATGCAAATGAACCCGAAGGAATCATAAATAAGTTCTGTAATTTTAGGTGTATTCCCTCAATGAAGCTCTGTTTATGGAAATGCATCTGCTGTTGGAAGTCAAATTTATTCCTACAAATTTTACTTCAGGTTTATTTTTAGCAATTGATGCATCTTCTCAGAATACAGTCAACAATTATAAAAAGTAGACCTGCATTTAACTATTTAAGAACATGTTCTGCCTGGATAATTTTCTCCTATATTGATTTTTTTTCTGAATGTAGATATTAAGAGGTCTCTTGAAACATTAAATTTGGGAGGTTTTAAGGAGTTTGAAATAATTCCAGTAATTTTTAAAATTTATCTTAGGAACCAGGGAAGGTCCATTGACTTCACTGGAATTATAGGACTAAAATTATGGACACTATTAAATGCCATAGTGTCTGTTTTTCTCTACGTAGCAGAAACAATATAAACACACATGTACTTCTGAGTTAGAAATAACTTTATTTACTACGCATCTAGAAACATTCAGTCCTGGATGAATGCCCTGATTAGTTTCTAATGAATTCTAAAGCAAAACCCTTGAATACTATTAGAGAGCTGATAAAACATTTTTAAAAGAGTGTTATTCAAGTTTTGTGCAACAAAAACTTCTTCCAAGCTATGTCTTGAGTGAAGAGGGAAGGAAGCAGAAATGTGATGCCCCACCATATTCCATGCATGGAAACTTCACTGCAGAACTCTTTTGTTGAAATATCAAATTTGGCTATTTTAAGAAGATGTGTCATTCATTAGTACTGTATTTTATAAACAAAGTCAACAACAAATTATATTTTAGAGAAATAAATTGTGTCTAACACACAATGTAAAAATAACAACCTCTAGTCAAAGCTAAAGATGCAGTGCTTGTGCACAACAAAGCCAGTGGATTTTACGATTTTAATGATGCGGTAAAGACAATCTGGTGTATCATTTAGAAATTAATTCTGTGTATGCAGATAATCTAAAGCTGAAACATGAGGTACCTTTCCCTATTTGAAGTGGCATTAGGGTTATAAGCAGTAATTACTTAATGCTAATGTGTTTATAATAGGCTTGATTTATTTCAACTTTTATAATTAAATTAATGGAGTGTATGTCAATTATATTTTAATTTTCATTCTTAGCTCCCTGTAACAACTCTATTTTCTTAAATTTGGCACTAGCTCAAACAACCCTTGAAGAATCTGCCTCCCACAACCTTCAGAATCTCTCTTCCTTGAGGAAATCCTCTTTCTGAAATTTCCTTTTCATTTCCTGTTTTCCAAATAATACACGACTAGACTCAGCATGCTGACTGCCAGAGTGTGGGCCAAGGAAAAGCTGAAGCTTTTCAGTAACTCACAACTTCACAAGTACCAATCCTTGTATTAGAACTATTTCTGCTGTTTTAATGGGATTAATCCAAATTTACTCTAGAGTTAGAAATGTTGATAGATTGCCTGATCATTTTTTCTCCTTTTCATTCTGCAAAGCGCTGCAGAACCCCAGGAATGAACAGGAACTCCTCCATCTGGCCAGACTTCTGTTCTGGTAGACCTGAGGCTTGGACATCTCTTCCCCCAGTGCTTCTCCAGGTCAGAAAGGAGGGGACATGGCCTGAGAGAGCACCAGAACTCTCAATTCCCTGTTTAGGTTGCTCAGAACTAAGCAACCAGCATGGTGTGGGATTGTAATTTCCTGCCAGATAACCCAAAATTTGTTCTCAAGCAGAGTGAAAACAGTCACTCTGCCTTCTATCTCTTGTTGTCTTCTGGTCCTTCTACTAAGTACCTACCTGCAATGCCCATTTATTCTGTTCAAAAATTGAACTTGAGGCATTGCCCTTGAAAGGGAAAAATGGTTCACCTTACAGCAGAGTTTTCAAAAGTTGCTGCTTATAGGTGGTTTACTGAGTACCTATTGAAGCTATGAAGTCTGCTTGGCCTGATTTTCATATGGGAGCTGACAGAACTTCACATTTTTGAAAAAAAGGTTACACATATTTAAGACTCTATATTTAGACTACTCTTTTTGAAGCCTTGGATGAGATTTTCATTCCAGCTGTGTCAAACTTCAAATTCACTCAGTCCTTTGATGAATTTTGGCTTGCAGAGACCAGTCACAGAGGAAAAGTTAGCTTTTCATATGGCAACAATAATCTGGCATTTCTCTTACATTATTTCTAATTGACTCAACATCTCATGAGAGGATCAGACCAATTGAACAGAAGGGGATTTCATTTGCCTTTCGGAGAAGCTGGATTGTATCTGAATTTTCCTGTGCATCTGGAAAGTCATGACCCTCCTCCCTTTACCCTTTTTCTTCTAAGATGAGTAGTATTTCTTTCTTGATGTGATGTTTTGAATCTGGCAAAGTTCCCTGTATTTTATTTTCCCTATGTACTGGAAGCAGCCTTATAATTACTTTACAAGAGTTTGTTTCATTCCACTGGCCTTTATAGTAAAGCATTTGCCTAGTCTTAGACTTCTCTCTGCAACAGAAGAAAGACCTATCTTCTAGTCCTACATCCCTGTCGAAAGTCAATGCATGTCTTGCAAATTTCTCAGCTACCAGGCAAGATCTTGCTGTTTATTTTATTGGGTTCTTTTCAGCTCACGTTGCGCAGTATTGTGGCATCAAGTCATCACTGGTGTTTGGGCGTTCAAGGAGAAGAAACTAGGCAGGACTTTGAGTTTAGACCTTCCCCCTTAGAGGCAGGGCTGTACTCCCTGCCCCACGGACCTGTCCCTTTCCTGCAGCTGCTGGATGCCTCACAGCGGAGGGGTCATTGAGAGCTTCCTTCCATCCCCCTTTCATCACCTCATTGTCTCCTTCCCCAAATAGGTCTTTTCCCATATGTGAAAACCCAGTTCATTGATTTCCTTTGTTGAAAGAGGACTGCTATGAACTAGGCAAAACAAGAAAGATCTAAATCTCACTTTCATGGAAAGTGTTCTATGTGTGCATTTTTCAGCCTGTAAAGCCAATTGATCCTATAGTCTCAGAAGCTTTCTGACAAACAAAGCTACCTCCCTTGCCTTTGCTACGTGAACCTATTTTGCTCCTAGTCTCTGTTGTGTATTCTACAACTGTCCTTCAACAAAAAGGAGACATTTAAGAAATAATTATATTGGTTCATTACACTCTTAGCCTTTTATTCACTAATTCTGGTGCTAATAAATACCAAAATTTGTATTCCCCCTGCCAAACACTGCACGCCCTCAGGCACTGGTATAGTTTATATGCACAACATCACTAAATCATAGTAAGTAGACTGCATGTTGCCTGTTAGGTGAAGTCTAATGAGCAGTGTTATTTTTAGAAGCAGAACTTTGATTTCTATTGTATTTTTTTATTGCTGGAATAATTTTTGTTTGTCTTGTGTTCTGCAGCTGCATATCAAACCGAATGCTTTGGGGATTTGTTATTCTCTGCAACAAAGCCTAATATTCCTTCCTGGTCAGTATCTGACTACACCTGGATCATCTACTGCATTTCTAATGTCTGTAACAGATATTTCCTGTTTTGAGATTTTTTCCATTGTTCTCTGCTTTGAACTTCACTTGCCTTCTTTAGGCAAGATGTTTAAATGATTGAAGCCTTAGACACCCATTCCTGCATAGTGACCCATTACTTGCTCTTCCTTTACTGTATGTAATGTACAAATGTGGAGTTTTCCAGGAGCCTTATCTTGTATGATGATATCCTATTTTTAAACATAGTCTGCATCAGGGCCACCACATTGCTTTTAAACATACAAAGTTAAAATGATGAAAAACCTTGGTGGATTAAGCTAAATTATTTTAGAATGATTTCTTCTTGATTTAATTTAATTAATTAACTACACGTAAATGTGATTACAAGTGCTTTGGAGTAATTGCTGTCTCTTCCTAAGTGTTTGTACAGAAGCTAAAACAATGAAGACAGTCCTATGAATAGTAAAAATATTAAAGAGAAAGGTTCAATTGTATAGTTTAGTGAAATTTGTAAGATATATAGTTTATATGTTTGTTTAACTATAAAGTATGTAAATGCATCAATAAATACAAATAACATATACTGTTATATACAGTGATTTAAAACCTCAAACTGAAAAATTAATTTCTTTATTCCACAGTGAACAAGTGAAAGAGCTTAAAATTCAAAGTTGCTGAATGTTTTCTATCCCACTTAATGTTAACTTCATAAATAAGAATACACAAAACATTTGAGAAGAGGTTTGCAGGATTGAAATTCTGTTCAGATGAGCACTTGCTACCACCTATTAAGAATAAAAGAGAAGGGAAAAGATAAAGTACACTAGAATAGTTGTGAAGAAAAAAAGTGTTTAGTTAATGGAAAATTCAGAATTAAAAAGGAAGAATATTGCTGTTATAGATGTGATAAGTTGAAACCACAAAGAGAATTGAAGTTTCTCTGAGTAAGTCATACAAACTGAATTCTGACAGAGCTAAGTGAGGTATTAAGAAGACATAATGAATTTTTAGTGGTCAGGACTAAAATATTACATTTCTCCAAAAATGGAACTCTCCCTTCAGTTCAGAAGTAAAAATGCTTTTAAGGGCCAGGATCTGAGTCATCCTTTTTTCCTTCCTCTTTTTTCCCCTCCTCACACAGCTGTCAGGGACTTAAGTGGGATTTACTTGTGAAAGAAAAGATAAAAGCAGCAAGATCTAGTACTCTTAAAAATGATCCATTCATCTGACTGTGCCACACTAAATTTATGAAACTTGGCAAAGTTAGAAAAAAATGAAAGAATGGAGTTGTGTTCACTCAAGCTAAACATACCTGGGCTGGAAAGTGCTTCACTCTTTGGTTGCCTGTATTAGTCTAATACAGTGAAGTGAAACACACAGATATATGATTGCAACACAGTGTTGCATCTTGTTCACAGATACCATTAAAAGGTTTAAAAAAAGTTCCAAACTGAATACCTTTACACATATAATTACCAATTCTTTTAATTTTATTTGATGTACAGAGAAAAAAAAATCAGATTGCAGGGGGAAGAGGATTAATGAAATGTGTTTCAACTGTAGATATATTGGACAAAAGTTAAAAAGGACCCATGAATAATGAATAGTTTACATATGGCTATTGATGTGTATGATTATTTACTATTAGAACTAAGGTTGTTATCCTGTTTCAAGTTTCAAATGCCCCTTCTTACTAAGAGGCAAATTGCATTTGCCTCTAGCAAACATGAATGGCTGTAACCAAACAGGTATTGTTGAAAGAATATCATGCCAAATGTATACCTGGTTAAGTGTGAATGGTGGTTACTGGTTTCACTGGGGTCAATGAGCTTGTCATGAGCTTTGTACTGAGCAATGTGCTTTGTGCTCAGCAATATGCTTAGCTTTGCCTGCCCTGAGCACCAGTACATGAGGCAATTATGTTGTTTTATTAGGTCATTTTAATCACATGTAAACACACCACACTTAAATATTTCAAACTTCTCCATGCTGTCACTTGATAGAACACGAGGGATGCTTTCTTCTCCATTAACAGCTGTGTGGTCCGCATTTCAGATGGGTGCTTTTCCGATTGGCTCAGAGTACAACACCTGGGTAGTCATGTCCTGGAGTAATTCATATTTGAAATGAAGAGAAAAATACAGGAAGACAGAGGTCAGTGAAAAGCCAGTAGAATTACAGGCCTTTACAGTTTTGCTCTTCAACCGGATGGTGAGTTTCACAGTATGTGTTTTCATTCATGTCTATCACTTATGCTTGGCAGGGCTGCAGTTTCAGCCCTGACCCTTGCAGAGAAGTACACAAAGATTAGGAAAGAGGGAGCATGGTCACCCCAATCAGTGGCAAGCAACAGATTTGTCTGCACAGATTATCCCTCCTCACTCATGCACATGATTGTCTTAAGTACACAGAAATAGATTTTTTTCCCCTCCAACCTTCTGTCAGACTCTCACTTTCACTGTGACCCAGCTTCTAAGGTACAACATACTTAGTCATGTATTAGAGAGAAGAAACCCTGTTTATCACATCACATGATGGTTTTATGGCATAAAATAGCACCTGGGGAGGGCGTGCTTGCTAAATCAGATGCTGAATGTGTGTAGTACTAACCCATGAATGCAGGAATTACAAGCACCATTCTGCAAAAGAGTAAGATGGGCTGCAAGAAGTGACCCTCAGACATAATATGTGAACCTGACATGTTCGTATTCCCCCCCATGTTTGCCTAATAGCTGTTCTATTTCTTTAGGTCTAGCATTATAGCTCTAGTTTGCTGCTGTATGCACACCATTCAGATAAAAAGGAAGGTGAAGCCATTGGTTTGTGGAGTCTAATCACACCCTGGTACTCAGAGCGGAGGGAATGTTAATGACTTAGTCATGAACCAACCAGGGCAGGAATCAGATGCTCTGTCTCACTGCGGAGACAAATGCTTCTGACAACATTTAGCTGGTGCAGACCATCAGTTCTCAAAGACCAGGATTTTCACAACACTGATCCAGTTGAAGCATCGGCTAAAGAAATTTTTCCAAGTACACCTTGAATATACAGCCCCTGTGACATAACTAACAGCACTGATAGTGTTTACAGGCAAGTTCCAACACTGTAAAGCGTGAAATGTATGTGTCAAGTTTATTATGCTTCCCCTGCCTGGAGCTGATTAGTGCAAATTAATATTTCACACTAATCAGCATGAGCAGTTAGCACACAATTTGGATTTACGGAATTCAGCTGATTGCATTAAAAATGTATTTAGGCTATTTTTGCATTGTGCAAATAGAGCAAAAATATCTGAGCTGCTTCCAGTAAGAGTTTTTTGTATTACTGCTAGTGCTAATATTGCCCTTCATATAGTCATATATTGTCGACATGATGGTGGACTTATGAATATCCAATACTTGTAAAATAGTTTATACTGAACAAAAAATTCATGCTTAACATTTTTTATAAGTAATGACTAGTCAGTTTTTAAGTAATTAAAATAAATTATAAACATACTTTTAAAACATGCAAACATGTAATAGGCAGTCTGAAATTTGATCCTGAAACTCCTTAAGAAACTAATTTCTCAGGTAAAATAGTTATTTAGGTATCATATGAATATAAGCCAGTATTTTCACTTAGCTGGACCAAACAATGCTTACGTCAGCTCCCTGCTATGAAGAAGAAACACTTGCCACACTAAAGACTAAGTGCAAAATCTACCTGTTTATTCAGGCTTTCCCAAAGCAGCACACTCAGTATCACATATCTTTTCAAAACCCAAACAAACCTCATATGGATGTCCCCATCAGGTTTTGGGAACATAGAACTCAATGTCATTTTTGGGAAAGTTACTATGGAAGTTCTCACTGACTTCTGTGGAAGCTGACTCAGGTGAAGCATTTTCAGAACTTAATTTAGCTCATAGCCTTTGTAGTTGTCCGGAAAATCTTTGCAACATTGATTTCAAACACTGGTTGGACGGCTTAGGAATTGTTAGATCAATTTTTTAGATACTGTATTGGATTTCCAACAAGAAGACATCTGAGTACTTTGCACTAATTAAAAATAAACACATACGCACACAAACGTTTTTCAAAATTAGGAATTAACTTTTGCAAACTCAACATTTATTTGGACCCGTCTCTCATCATGACTGTAGCTAATTATGAGTGTATAACAAGAAGATGTATTGTCTTCTGTAGAAGATCTGGATAGCAGTGACACAATGTTTTACCCAGTTCCAGGCTCCAGTGCTGCTTTATTTCTTCACTGGCATCTACCTGAACTTCTTGAGACTGTCGGAACAGCTCTGGATTCATAGCAGTGTAACCAAGAGGAGAACCTGAATCTCAGTCGATATAGTGATGCACAGTGATTGCCCGATGTTTAGTGTGCTGCTTCTGAGTTTGTTGATGTTTCTGAGATATCCTGGGGAAATGAAGAGCTCTGAGGTTTGTCTAAGGGCATAGAATATACTGTGTCTGGTGTTTTTATATTCAGACATGAAACCTTTCTTTTTTGGATTTGGTTTTTCTATATGAGAGACAATTCTTAATATCTTGCTGAAGTGCCAAAAGCTCAAGTCAATAAATGGAGCATTATATGAAGAACTATTGTAGGTCTCTTTCTTCAGACAAATAAAATATATCTGTACTTAGCTTGTTTGACACCAACCCAGAATCCTTCGAGGCTCCTCCCTGAATGCGGGTGATTATTGTGTGCTTTGAAATGGCCCTCAGTCATCTGCATCTCATTATGAGGTTTGTTTTGTACCACAAAAATCAAACAAATATATTTCAATACATAATAGTTATTCATAATGCATAGTCCACCATCATCAGTTACACGAGGTCTCTTCAGTTTTCTTGTTTTCTGATCGAAATCCACCATTGCTGTTTCCTCTGATTCGCTTAGTAATACCTATAGGAAATTATGCAATTAGGCTTGTCAGCACAGAGAACTAGTAAAGTTCTTACATACGCGATAATTGCAGCCCATTTGTCAACAAATGACAACTTTAATAAGAGAAGTGCTCACATCATATGGAATATCCACACACTCCTTTAATAAACACTGATTTAAAAATTTACTGCCACAGCAAGAAGTTTTAGGACTTTAGCATGAGGAGGAGAAAAGTTCAGTCATAACTGAAAACATATGTCCAGAAGAAAGAACCCAGGTCTCCACACTGTCAAGTCTTATTCCTGGTTTAAGTTTAGGCAAGTACACGTAGGGAAGTATGTTAAACCTGGAAACCATGGCTGCATGCATGGCCAGCAAACCTGATTAGAACTGCTTGAACTGAAGATGTGACAGAGTCCTGGATCTCTTCTGAATCCAAACCAAATCACTATTTGTGCTTTTTTAGACTGTGGACCTTTATGCAACTCTCATGTTTCTTTGAAACACTTTTATGGTTTATGTATGCATGCCAGTGGAAAGGAGACAAGGTGCCTTTCTATTCAGAAAATCAGAATTCAATCTTTCAGCAGAGAGTAGGAGAGTTAGATGGCCAAACTGTCTTGGTTTTCCTAGGAATACAATGCCCAACTCCTTTAGGTTCTTTGAAATTCCTAGCATAATCCTGAATTCTTTGGTGGAGGAGGGTAATTATAATTTAGAAGAGAAGAATGCGAACTATGACAATCATGTTTCAAAATGGAAGGAAAAAGATAGCAGCAAACTAAAGCTTTAATAAGAAAACAATGAATGATTAATTAGTCTCCAGTAAATAACAGAATAGTTGATGAACAATTAATGCAATAATAGAATAAGAATGGATGCACAGAAAGAAGTGTCCATAATATTTAATCTTAGTATACTTAAAGTAAAAAAGGTTAAGTTGTATTGATTAATCAATTTTATTTATATATTATTACAAAGGGGATAGAAGAATCTCAAACCAAATAAAATTCCTTATCTTTCCTTTATATTGATAGCTCAAGTGTTGGACACTTTACAATATCTTTGGGGTATCCTTCAGATAACTATTAGAGAATTTTCTAGTTTTAAACATACAACATGTCCTTTGGACATTGTGGAAGTTGCACTCTGCTATAGGACTCATTTTGTATTAATCCATTCCCATGTAATTGAATAAGTAAAAGCTGTGGAGCCCTCAGGGTCTCTTCACTGCTATGGATACTGGCAGGCCTGGCTGGTTACTGCAGAAAGAGGCACAAGAATCTTTAAATAAAGTCGCTCTGGTTGCAGTTGTGCCACAGATTATCATCACAAGTGTGGTTTAAGATAAATATGATTATTTCCAGAGCTAAGAGCCTACTCTATAACTTGTGTTCATGCATTTGAACAGGATTCTGTAAGGTCAAGATGACCAATACATATATTCAGTTATTTTCAAAGTACATTTGCTGGAAATATTTGCTGTAAAAAAATTAAGTTGTACTCCTTTTCAAATGAGAACAATTATGTCATGTTTGTTTTTCAGCTTCTGAATGTCATAAGAAATAATTTTAAAGCAGATGTATTTGATGGACAGGTGCTCATTTCTGCATGTAGAATCTGAATGTAAAAATATGTAAATATGTGGCAACCTTGGATAGGTAAATTATTAATATAGGTAGAAAACGTGAATCACATATAAAAAGCCCCAGTCTGAAGGCTTGTGAGTGATACATTCAAGCTTTGGAGCCAGCAACTAAAGGCTTACACTTTCATGGGCTTTGAGAGGAAGACAAGAAGATCCTCAAACAGAAAGCCCAAAAACTACCTTGATTCATCCCATATAGTTATATCATAGCAACAAGTCACAAACAACCTATAGAATGTACCCAAACAGTACCAAATCTATGACTTATATTTATTCAACTGCTCCTGAAAACTGGTGAAATCTCTAAATAAACCTGGTATGCTGGGACATCCAAAATCACTAAAAATTCCATAAATAATGACCAAATTGAATAAATTAAGCAAAGACTAACCAGCTGAGAAAAATCAATCAGACTAGCAATATTTATTGAGAGAAAACCAGTAAAATTATTTATAAACGTGTATATCCTTTTCAGTCATTGACATTCCCTCTATCCCAAGAAAGCCAGAGAATCATAGAATGATTTTGGATGGGATGTTAAAGATCATTGAGCTTCTACCCCCTGCTGTGGGCAGGGACACATTTCACTAGACCAGCTTGCTCAGAGCTGCACCCAACCTGGCCCTGAACACTTCCAGGGATGGGGAACCCAAAACTCTGGGAAACCTGTTTCAGTGCTTCATCACACTCTCAGGAAAGAATTTCTTCATCATATCTAATATAAATCTCTCCTCTTTTAATTTAAAGCCCTTTGTCCTATCACTACAGAGAAATATGAGCATAAATTATGTATAACAATCAACTTATAGTATTTGAAGATTTCTGTATTAAATTACCATATTCTGGAAGCAAGTAATCTGAGTTAATTTGTGCTTGAAAAGTATGTTTTAGCTCTCCTATTTACAGGCAACATGTAGAAATTGATGAAAACCTCTCAGCTGGTGCTCTGAAAGGACTGAAATGTTTGTAAACTATAACAGTGGAAAATTTCCATCTTGACTTTTGAACTCTTGGTATAATAGTTTTCTAGTTAGTTACTATGGTGATAGTGCCCAAAGGATGAGAAGCTGCAACATCAAAAAGACTGTGAAGCACAAGATTACCTAAAAGGAACAGATAACCTTTTATAAAGGAAATATTCATTTTTCATTTATTTATCTACCAATTGCCTCATTGTTAGGCTGCCTCTGTTAGTGTTAATTCTCAGCTAAATTAAGTTACCTACGAACTAATCCACTGGCAGCAGAGTCACAGATGAAAGCTGTTCATCCCATCTACTTTTCCTGTGTTTCTTTCAGTAATATGAATAATTTCCTTGAAACACCTCTCTCTCTGCCTCTCTCCACTAAGTGTGAACTCATATAACCTATTTAGTTAACTGAAATGGGTAAAATGAATTGAACATAGGTCAACATTTGCTGTAGGCTTATAGCTATTTTCTTACCAAGAGGCTTACTGGAGTTAACAACCATAGATTATAAAAATTGCTGTAAATATGATGAGACTGTTACAGCTTATATAAAATTATATAGTAACTGCATATTCACACATAGAGTATTTTTCTGAAGAAATAGATTGCATAATGTCAGTTTATGACCATGTGTGTGCAGTAGTTATAGTTTACTACCCATTACATATTATCACTGCAAAATCGGTTCCAAGAAGTAATTGGAATTGCTGGATTTTCTCCTCCTCTTTCTCATTTTTCTGCTCTTATTTTACTTCTATGACAAATCTGTCTTGCTGCATTGTAATAACATTAGTTATGACTACAGGGATACATGAAGTACAAGCATGATTGCCTTTCTGCTTATTAGTACATAGTATTTAAATATAGTTCAATGTAAAAATAAATAAATAAAATAATTAAATCAAACAGAATATGTGCCTATATTAAGGAAACATTTTTGTCATAATAAAACTGTATTTTGAGGGCATATTTTTTTCTACTTGCACTTGTTTATTATTTCCATGGTTTAAATGTAAGCACTTTTAAAATAAAAATACTATGTAAAAGGGTGAGGTGAACATGAAAATATACTTCAAGTGTATTTCTACATTGGTTAGGTAGTTCTGTGCAGTGAGCAGAAGGCATAGACTCACAGCAGTCAGAAAGGCCTAGTATTTAATATGTTCAAGGAAGTAAAAGTGAAGAGATAATGAAAGAGATGTGAAGATATCTGCATTTTGAAAATAGATTTAGTATATTTTTATTAGGCATATAATGTTCTGGCTGTATCATTTCATGTCCTGGGAACTGCTCTCACATTTTTAAAAAAAAATCACTGCAGTGCTCAGCATCTCTGACAGGCTGTCCATTGGAAATCTAACAGCAAACCTTCTAAAATCAACTGAAGCAGTAAGGGCACAGACCTTGATTAAAATCAGAGATTTGGTACTTAATTCTGAACATACCTAAACCCGCCCTTGACACCTGAAAATTGTCAGAATATGCCCCTGGGGAAAAGAAAAAAAAAAAAAAAAAAGATCAAGCACCATGAAAAGAATGAAAATGTGTTCTGATTTTTTATAATAATAACCTCAGACTAGAGAATAAGAATTTTATATGAAAAATTGTTTTCTAGCTTCTGACAAATAAATGTGATTTTCTTAAATGGTGTATTTATTTTTTATAAAATAAAACTGTTGCAAACACATTAAAGTCTATTTTACAAAAGAAAATATCCTTTTCACACTAGAAAAGTTTCAGACCCTGGTTCTATGAAGAGCAGATGTTACTTAGGTTGT
This sequence comes from Formicarius rufipectus, assembly GCA_013399695.1. Taxonomy (NCBI): domain Eukaryota; kingdom Metazoa; phylum Chordata; class Aves; order Passeriformes; family Formicariidae; genus Formicarius; species Formicarius rufipectus. The sequence continues at coordinate 723,917 of VXAU01005463.1, read as the reverse complement.
GGAGGGGATTCATCTGACCAGACCTAATCTTCCGCAGTGGAAACATTCATGTCTGAACTAGTTAGATTATTTTCCTCTTTGTGACTGAGAAGAAAAGAGATATATTTATAAGTTATTCAGATCATACAATCGTTAAGGTTGGAAAATACTTCCAAGATCACAAAGTCCAACATTCAACAGAATACCACCATACTCAGTAAACTGTCATATAGTACTAGGCCTACTAAACACTACCAGGGTTAGTAACTCCACTACTGTCCTGGGAAAACTGTTCAAGTGCTTAACCACTCCTTCAGTAAAGATTTTTTCCTAACATCCCACATGAATAATCCTTGGTGCAACTTGAGGACATTTCCCCTTATCATATCCCTAATTATGTGAGAGAAGATGCTAACCCCAGTCTTGCACAACCTCCTTTCAGGTAGTTGTAGAGAGCAGAGTTGTAGAGAGATGTCTGTATTGACAGATGACTTATGCCTTAAAAGGGTTTTCACTCACCAACAATGGTAAGAGAGATCCCAAAAAGGCTGGTGAAATATTGATGCCTAAGGTTGCCTGCAGTGAGTCACAACCTGAGTGTAGAGTCTTGATTTTATGGTGTCGACAACCTTGTGCCTTTGTGCTCTATTTCCTAATCTTGTACTTTCCCTAAACTACTTGCTTCTCTTTTGAACAATTCTAAAGGGGACAGAAGATGCAACGATTTTATCCACAGTCAGCCTGTTTGTAAACCTCATCCCATTAGGAAACAGATCAGTACAAAAAGACAGAGGTGACTGAAGTAATTAGCTACTCATTTTAGGCAGCTGCAATGATCTCCCAATGAATACATCTTAACACACTGAATAATAAGCTAGGTCTGAATACAGTCTGTCAGAATTTCAGATATTTCATTCCAGTTCAGCAATTCATCCCACCTTGAGACAGGAATTGCCATGTGGATCTCTCTGCCTCTCTTTCCAAAGAGTGTAGTTCGAGCCAAGACTTTGGATCGCACCAGCTTATGATTAGTGAGGTGAGGTAAGATTTTCAGCCAGTAGAGATGAAGAAACCATCTCCCAACAGAATTTGTTCTCCCTTTACACAGAACCAGGACCCAAACAAAGCTAGTGAATGAGTAAAGGGCAGGAGACATATGGGACAAGCAGGTTGCTATGCAGACTGTTCTCCTTGCTTCAAGGTATGAAGGGTCTTTGTTGAATTCCTTGCCAAGGAACTGACACACCACTTACTTCTCTCTGATTTCCTTATAGGAAATTATAAAAAATAGTTGTTATAAGAAAGAACATGTATGGTCATTTTTCTCTATTTTTGCCAAAATCTCAAACTACTAACGCTTGAGTAATTCACTAATATTCTATAAGGTAGAAGATCTGGATCTCTGTTGAAATTAGGTTCAAGAACTTAAAAATACATTTTAGACCTTCAAAATGCTTAGCTGTAAGTCATAGATGATTTAGCCCTAGGTTTTTTTCACCAGTCTAGATTTGGTGAGCTGTTCTTCAACCTATTGCCTACTTCTGTCTCAGTGCTTTTTATATATGTTCTTCAAATATTACAGTGATGCAGTAGTCTGGCAAAGATATATACCAAAAAAGGCTTAAAATATTTTGAAGGAAGAAATACAGAATGCTGGTAAGAAAACTGTGTCTGAAAAGTTATATATGAATCTGGATTCCCAATTTTAAGTAATTATATGTAATAAATAATATAATATATCATGCAGCATCAGAGCCTGGTACAAAGCAACAAGATGTTATTTTAGTGAAGATTCTCCAGGATATGAATTGCTTAGTTGCATAGCAAATACTGTTCAGTTGTGAAAACCATCATAATAAATCAACTTTTGCTTAAAAGCAAAGCAGGTTCTATTCACACAATAGCATTATTTTTTCCTCTGGCATTTTTGCAAGTGTGAAATTGAGCCAGCACCAATGCTTACAGAAGTCATTGAGAAATTTTCCAGACAAGGGGCATTTGCAGGATCAAGGTGTCTAACTCAGACAGTGTTCATTTTCTTGCACTCAGTTACCATTTACAATCTGGCCCTAATCTTATCAGATGAAACTTTTGCTGAAGTGAAAATTTGTACCTAGTTTCAGTGGGTGCAGGATGTGATCCACATGGGTAATAAATGTGTGATTTACAGACATGAGCTGTAGTGCTCTATAGAAGTATCCATGAAGAAAAACCATTATGTGTGAGGATATTCCTTTTATTTCAGCATGTCTAAAGGAACACATATGCTACCTTTCTCATTCTTAGCAGCAAGGTCATCTCCCAAAGGACACAGAACAAAAAAAAAATTGATCTACAAACATCTCTTAGAGCAGTTACTAAATATCTAGCCTTGAAAATCACTTCTAAAAGAAGAGCATGTATTGTGTTATTGTATAGTGTATTTTCATCTTTCACTACCAGAGTCAATATTTCCACTACCATCAGTCAAAGAATTGCACAGAGTCCAGCTGTGTATATTCAATTGCACAAAAGATATTCAGGTGTTACTAGGAGATCTATTTTCTGTCTTTGAGCCTTTGTCTAAGAAAAAAATAGAGGGTAAAAACCTTTACAGTAAATTAAGAAATTTGATACTAGAGAGTCTAGTGATTTAAATGTTTCTAATGTATTTTAGGAGAGATTCTGCCATCAGTCAAGAAGCTGCAAAGCTGGGCTGAAAGCACAGAACTGCCTATGTGGTAACTGTAGCCATAGCTGGATGAAGGTTTGTTGGGCTGCTGAACTAGAGTCAAGGAGTCAGCAGGAATTAAACTGTGGGGGATATTGATAGCACAAGGAGCTCACGTTTGTTGGATGGTTTAAATGTGATGCAGAAAACAAGTGGAACTGAGTGTAAAGGAGAATTTCTTAAAATATTTACGTAAAAGTTTGGGGGTAGAAGTGGAACGAAAGGAAGCAGATCCTTCCTGAGTAGCAGAGGAACAAGTACATAAGCTGAAGTAGAATTAGCACTCTATCTGTGTGTGTGTGTGTGTGTGTGTGTGTGTGCACATGTGTGTGGGAGGAGTTTCCACTCTTCTAGGGAAAAATGTCTGAAATTTCACTGAAAACGTTCCACAACCACAACTGTTTTAATGTTCTCTTTAGAGGCAATGAAAATTCAAAATTTAGACAGAGAAAAAGGTGTTCTGGGAGCTTTCACTTTGTGCTTTATGCTTCCCATATTCTGTGTACCAGTGGATTCTGCTTTGTAATTTGTCTGAATGACATGTGTCTTTTGTTGGTCTTTTCTCCTCAGAAAGTATTAAGATTCACTCTCTAAAGGAAAGAAAATGAAGCTTCATAACAATTCTGATAACTAAATGTTTGGGGGGCTACTTACCTTTGTTAGTTTGGGCCACTTTGAGGAAAACAAACAAGAGAAAATCCAAAAAAACAGCAAAATATTTTCCACAAATGGGAAAAAGTGAAAAGAAAAATTCCTATACTTTCAACAATTTGAACATCAGGCACACCAGGCAGACAAAGATACCTCTGTCAGCAAACTGACTGGGTCTGTGAGCACTGGCCTTGACCTCAGCTCCACAAGTTGATGCAGCCCTGTGGAGAATTTATTTTCCAAGGGAACTATGGGTGTCACTATTCCTTGTGACTTTGCCACAAAATCAGATGGAATTTCAGCATCTTTCTTATTGACCCAGCAACTTTTATTCTCCCTTCCCCTTCCCTTTTCCTTCCCTCCCCAGGAGTTTCCAGCCTTAATGACACCTGAAAAAAATTAGAAGGCAGGGAAAAATCAGAATACGAAGAACTCCATAAATACTTTAAACCTTCTGCCAATCTTTTGATACTGTGGTCCTAATTTTTTAATTCTTTGGGTTACCAAGGAGGATTATTCCACTCTGGAATATTAAAATGGAATATATAAAACTGGAGAATATTAAAATGTTATTATAGCTCAGTTTCCAACAATATATTTGGCTGAAAGCAATAGGTGGTACACTGACGGTAGAACTCATTTCACGCAGGAGAAGGGTGCACTTTTGCTCATTCTGCTTGACTGCATTGTCCTTTGCCTAACATGGAAGCCATAGCATGAACAGGAGGGAAAAGCCAAGCCCTCCAGCACCTCATCTCAGAACCACAAGATTCAAAGCTACAAGAGTGGGCACCAGGCAAAGCTGCCTGGTCCTCCTTCCCTCTCCTTCCCAAGGGAACAGGCTTGTTGCAGGAGGCCTCACCTCCCTGCCTGCAGACAAGTCCAGAGCTATTATGTTCATTTTGGATTAAACGCAAGGTCTTGTTGTACCAGACACTGAATGTGCCCTCATCCTCCCCCATTCCAGATGCGGGCAGATCCCAACTTCCAGCTGCCCTTCTCTCATCTCAGGTGTGCTTTGACCCAGACCAATTGCCTTCAAGCTTTATTACAAAAGGAGGAACTTAAAGAGCAAGTTTCACTTTCAATTCCTAGATAGTATTTCTAGATGTAGAGCTGCAGCTTTAGAGGACATGAATTTAAAAACTGTCAAATTCATTTTGAAAGCTACTGGCATATAGAGTCTGGCATGCACACATACTTGAGTACATAAAGGCTCAGGAAAGCATCCATTTCACACCCAGAATTAATCATGTATCTAAATCCTGTGGAAAGCAAAGTGACAAGGTGGGTAATCAGGCATTTCTGAAATATTTAACTGCTCCCTCAGGACTCTAGCATCATGATTTTTTTTATATAACACCTTTGAGAAATAAGTAAATACTTGTGCCCTTCCACCCCAGAATTACATCTAAATCATCAAACAATAATTACTTAATTGTAGGTTATCATTTGTGTCACACTGTTGACTAGAGGCTAATTGCATTGTACAAAATATAGTAGATTGCATCTGTCCATAAAGTAAAAATTAAGGATTTTTTCAAGTTGTGTATGCATTTGTTTATTTATTGAATGTAGCATAAAGAGAGCTGTACTGGGTCAGCCAGTGGTCAAAAGAATATTTAATTCTGTGAAGTTGAAGACAGTAATTTCCTGTCTGGTGGGTTGAGTGGCCCAGGCACACGTCTCGGTGTGGATGAGACTATTTCTGGTTTAGAGCAGATGGTGGAAGATAAAATGTAAATATGTTTAAATCACCAGGAGTTTCCCCCCACAATCATTATGCTATTATATTTCAGTCTTTCAAAAAACAGTTTACCTTTTATCAGCTCCTGTTAACTAGCAACCTACATCACATCATCATGGAAATAGAGAAGGCAACTGTTTGAGTCACAAAAGATAAATATCACCTGAAACAGCTATTGTTATATGTTCCTGAGTCTACTAAATAGGTATTTTGAATGCAAATAAATGATGTAACCCAAAGTGATTCCAACAATACAGTGTAAAAGTATCTTGCATGGTTTTCACAGGAGAATATTCAATCTGTGCTAACAGACTACCATCTGTAAACAGCAACACAAATAGGAAGTGTACATCTGATGTGCCTGCTCACCAGATCTGAACCTTCAGGGTGCTGTGTACCTTCATCTCTTTAAAGCCCTATAGAAGGACATTTTCAAGCATCTGCTTTCACAGTGATACTCAGGAGTCTAAAATCATTTCCAAATGGGACAGGTTTTTAAGGTCACATACTTGTTTCAATAGAATCAAGCCCTGAGATTCTTTTAAAAAAGCCCATCTACTTATTGTTCACAATTAACTTCAGAGCACTAGTCAAAAGAGAATGAATCCACTTTTAGAGTTAAAAATAAAACTACCATTCTATTGGGCAGGATGTTTTTAGAAGAAAAATGTTAAACCACCACTATTACTTTAAATTTCCAAGACATTAAAAAAAACACTTGTAAAAATTCTTTTGGTTTACAAGGAGCTTACATTACACAAAACTGATAAAAAATAGATTACAAATTAAACATTTATGACCCAAGGAACTGCTGAGCACACTTTGCTCTGAAGAACATCTGTAACAATAAAACCCAGACTCCTGAAATTTGAATTTGTCTGTTGTGCTTGCTTAATTACTGTGCACACTAACTATTTAGTTTCTGATAGGGTAATAGTGTAGTTGTGGAAAATATTATTCTCTTAGGGATTTTCAAATATAATTTCTAGAGGGGAGCATTCCCATCTTGACGTGCACACACAACTTCCAGTGCCATTAATGGAAGTTATGTGCACCATTCAAAGGGAGAGTACACTCTTGAGTCTGTAACTAAATCAACAAAGCCCCAGTATTACAATAATGCTAGAGATAGGACTTAATCTACCAGAGCAAAATATTTAGAGGTAAAGAGCGAGCACAGTTTCAGCCTTACCATATGTATTAATGATGATATTATCTTCTGTCAAGGGACTCTGACTACTCTTGATAAATCTAAGTTATAGAACTAAACCATAATGGAATGAAATGATGGTGTTACTGAGTGTATTAAGGCTGTTTCAGTTTTACCTTTCTCTTTGCTTGCTGATGTAGAGCATCTTAACACAATAACATTACTAAAACTTTCATCCTGTTTCTAATTTACACTTTGCTATGGCAAATTGGTTTTACACCCATGATCAGGCCATTTTTACAGTGCTGAAGTAACAAAGTGAAAGGAGAATTACCCTCCCTTAACAGCATGTTCTGCCTTCAGATATATTGAACCTGTGTAACTGAAAGCTTAACTGGAACAGTGTAGTGTTTCTTCTATAATTTTTTAAGAAGAATTACAAATTCAAATTAGATTATGATCCCTTTCCTAAGATTAATTTCAGGTATTCCTTTTACAATGTCACAATTAATTTTTTATTCTATATTAGAAATCCCAATTTAATTAATTGCTCTGAAATTGGCTTTTAATCCCCTTATTTGTGTTAACAGCTCTTGTTAAGTCATTACCTTCTTGCCTCTGAGTTATGAACAGTTTAGTGAATACAGATGCTTTGCATGAAAAACATGCATGGATCATAATTCTAAGTGTACAATTATCCCATGTAAACAGACTTTTAGGAAAGGAAGATGTATAACTGGTAGAGAGAAAATAGTTTTCTGGTTCGATGTCTTCAGTTTTACTCATCAGGCATCAATAAGAGAGATGTGTCTTCATGTTCAAGCCCATTAATGATACTGGTTTTACTTTCTGAGGCTTAGAAGGGGACAGGTGTGCAGAGATATACAAGATAGGGCTTTATTTAACTGCCTATCACGTGAAAAAATGTTCCGTATCTTTGTGTGTGAACTATACATTTGAATTCAAGATGGATGTCTAATTAGATACTTGTTCTAGTAGCTGTTTTTTAAAACAATGCTGGCAGAAGAGGAAAATTGAAGCAAAAGACATAAATAAAAATAGGATTTTGAAAAATCCTGAAGGCACAAACATGTTGATTGGATATTTGGTGTACACTTTCTAAATGACTTTTGACAGAGTAATACAATTCACTAAAGTACTGAATGAGGCCCAAGCAACTCCATATTAAAACACAGTAAGTAAGGTTACAAAGATAACAGTTCTTTGTTATTTAGTCTGGATTTTCTAATTGCAAAACACATTTTGATTTATTATAAAGACTATGGTTAGATTAGGCCTAGCAAATCAATATGCTTTTAATTAGTGGCACAGCTGATGCTTCACGATGCTCTATGTTAACACCAAAGCATAGTTTTGAGTTTAAGATCCCAGAGTTCTACAACAATGTTCTCTAATGTTGAAATTTAAGCCCTGTTTCGTATATAGAACAAGCCACTATGCCAGCAAAAAAAAAAAAAAGAAAACACCAACAATTAGAACAGTTTCTACAGAAATTAAAGAGTTGCAGTGCACATTAAAAGTAAAAATAATCATCATTTATACCCCATTCAATACCTATGAACATGCAGTTGTATTTCAACAAAGTACTAGCTTGTACTACTGAACTTTGTATAATATGTCATATTAATTAGTGTTGCGGCCTTCTAGACTATTTCTAAAGATGTCATTATATGATTGGATACCACTGAGTCATCTAATCAATGAAACAAAAATTACTAAACCAGAACAATTAATGGTGACTAATCAGTCATGTTAAATTAGGAAAATAAGAATGGTCTTAGCTTGGTGTGCCCGGACAGGTCACGGAACTCAAATATCTATATTTATAAATCATCAGGAAAAAAAAATTCCCACTTTCAGAATTTTTCTTCTTAATTAGTAAGTATTATTGTGATATTAAAAAAATTTCAGGATAATAAAAAATTGTAATGCCAAAAAAGCATGGACATGCATGTTTTTAATAGTGAACAGGTGCATGCACATATTTGTACCTTTTAAATAGATACAGCTGAGCTTGATAACAGGAAGGTCACATTGACTTCTGTGATTAGTGGGTGCAGAGATACCCCAGAAAAGGCTGAGGTATCTACTTGGTGATTTTGGTGATAAAATTCTTTCCTTTAGACTGCAGAATGTGTTCAATTTACTTCTTAACAGGTAAAAGTAAAGTTCTGCCAGAAAGATGTGTACTATTCAGTCAAACTACAAATGTGTGTTTGATTTTTCCCTCTCTGTGATCTGGGACAGACAGATGATTCTTCTGTGGGAAAAATAAGCAGGAGATTAAAACCAGGTCCAAACCACAGGCTTAAAAACACTGCCAGTGTTTGCAGAGAGATGTTTTAAAGAGACAAACAGAGCAGGAGAAGGTATTCAGAGGGTACTCAGGGTCCCAAAAGATTCTCTCCTGCCCATTTCCTCCAAAATCAAGTTTCTTCTGTCCCTGATTCATATAAATTAGGGGATCATACCACCACAGTTTAATGTAATGAAAAAGTTGTAACACATGGCAGAAACTCAATCCTTTAGCTATTTTGCTCTTCTTGTACATCCTAAAGAATTGTAGTAATCTAAAAATGGCTACAAACAATAACCATGAAAAATATTTTAAGATGTTTAAAGTCTTGCTCTGTCATGAGTGAATTGATGTTTTCTTGCTCTTTAGTGAGTGTCCAGTTCCTTCCCTGAGGGCTCATGGGCTGTGCTATGCAAAGTTAAGTATCCCTCCTCCCTAGCTCTGAATCTGTTCTCTGAATCTATTACTTCTTTTAAGTTCCTTCACACAGGTTTTTCTCAATCTCCTGTGTTCCTGTCTTTAAGATTTTTCTTTAGAATCAAGAAACTAATTACTGAAAATCTCTTTTCAAATCTAAACAATTTCTAAGCCGTTGCTGTGTAGAGGTTTTAGGGGAAATAAAATATGTGTGTTTTTCACTAAATAATCAACAGAACATTTTGACTAATCTTCAAGGACCTCCTTTAGCTTTATATAAACAATATAATACTCAAAGTCTTCAAAATATGACTTTGAACATAATTCAAGATTCTTTTTAAGGTCATTCAATGACTCATTTGTTGTATGTATCATTTCAAAAGGATTAAGTTTTGTGTGTCCTAAGGAGTGATGAAATGCCTTATTTTTTAAATAGTCTTTAATAAATTTTATAAAAAATGTCTAACTTATAAATAAAATTCCTAAATTAAAGATTTCAAGGTTTTATATTCCATTTTGTTGTTAAAAATTAATTCTGCCTCTCGCATTTTACCTTTTCACATAAAGGAAAGGTTTATTAGAATGTAAGAGATGAAAAAAAAAACAAAAAAACAAATCCCAAAAAACCAAAAACACCCTGTTCTAGTTTTCAGCATGTCCGCTTTCCCCTTTGAGTAAGAGGGAAAAAGATCAGAAGGTACTGACTTTTCTTTTCTTTGTTTCATATTCACATTGCCATATTTTTTCTTTCCCCCACTCTCTATCCCCTCTCCCTCTTGTCTCAATGGGTGTAGAAAATCATCCCAAACCATATAGAGGTAGGTACAGGCAATCTAGAGGGCAACCAGGGCATGCAACTTTCCCAGAAAATGTGTGAGAGCTTCCCCCATTGTGTTGTGCTCTTGGCATGCCTTTGTATGCACTTGAGGTGATCCACCTCCTGGGCTTGAAGCGGAAAGTCTCTGGCCAACCTCTCTTCAGTTTGCCCTTCAGGGCTCCCACTGACAGTCGGTGCTCATCTCTTCCTTCCCAGCAGAAGTGACTGTTTTTTCCCTGGTGGTATAAGCATAGTTGTTTAACTTAAGGTATTTATCATCCTGGCCAAGGGACAATAACCATATGCTTTGATGTCCTCTCTTCATCTTGATGGTTAAATTAAAATGCACACATGCGCATATGTGTTTATATATGAGTCTGAGGAAAACAACTAGGAAGCCATTATACCGTTTCTCACTCAGGCTGAACATCAAGTTGTCTCCTTTGTAATTGGACCAGTTCCAACTCAGGAACACTCCAAGCTTTTTATCTTCACTTCCAAACCACAACCTGCTCCACTTATAATAGAAAGCAGAATAGAAATGGCTCTAATTCAGTCAGTGTATGCATACATCTGGTTATCATCTCTGAAATCAAAAGTGCTTTTTTTTCCTCCTGTGCTGGTGTGGTGCTACTTGCAGAGAAGGTTTTGTTTCAGTATCAGACAGGCTACTCCCAATTTCAGGTATTTGAGAAAAAGAACAAAGGTTCTGTGTCACCAGGCAAGATCCTAGGATCACCAAAAAGCCTCTCCTGATACAGGTCAATGTGAGAGGCAGCTCAAAGAACAGCCTGATATTATTTTCCATATAATCATAAGGGTCAGTAGTCTTCAAAATTTTACTACTAGCTTTAGCATCTCTGGAATGGTTTGGTGGAGAGTTGTTCTTGTGTTAAATTGATAAGTAGACACAGATTTTTTTCACACAAACAAGGCAGAAACTTGAGCATGGGAGAGACGTGTATCTTCTTTGCTTATATATTAACCTTACAAACTGCAGTTTAACTTACATTTTAACCTGTTATTATATACAGATTCATAAGATCCAGTTCAGAGAAACTCTCCAGCCAGGAATACTAAAATTGTTTTTGAATAGCCTCACCATAATTACTTGAAATGAGAGCTACTTGGCCTTAAAGACAATCAGGTGAATATGAAGAGCCTGTATGAAGTTATAAAGGCAGTGCACACACAAATATCTCCTCACTGGCTGTGTATCTTTTAGTGTTTATGCTTGAAACAGAAGTGAGATTTTGAAGTAAACCTTCCTGTTATTCCCAGTTAGGATGCTTTGGTTCACACTGCTGAGTTGTCAGAGCTCACAAACAGGCTGTTCCAATGGAACAAAAGTATGTCTACAATTAGCAAATAGCGCAGTCAAACAGGAAGGGATGCCCAGGGTAAACCAGTTAGTGCTGATGTTCAGTCTGTGCATGTCATGAGTTTTATGTGCAATTAGTCTGGCTCATAGACCCAATAGGCACGAAAAGGTTTTAACAAACAAAATTTAAAAAAAAAAAGAAAAAAAAAGTTAAAACAATTTATCCTACCTTTTATATTTTATATTTTTTTCCCCAGTAGGTTTGCCTGAAGGAATTCCAGTAGGAATTTCCTGATAAGTTTTCATTTAATCATGGATTTTAAATTTTCCTTATATTTCTTCCTCTCATAAAAGCATGTGTCTTATTTGTCAGGGAAAGAGCATGACTGCTTGAAAATGGAGTCATGATCTCCAACAATAATGTTTTATTAAAATCTACTAAAATTACAAGATTCCTTCTTCCCAGTGGTTCTGCCTTTGGCCAAGACACAGATATTTTTAAATTTCACTTTTTTTTGACAGTTTCCCAAATCAGCTAAAAACTACTGCTTTCTAAAGTGCCAGTGGATACTCATAGCTCAGTAAAAAAAAAAAAGAAATGAGAATGGACTCAAATAAAATGAAATTACATTCACTATCAATATACAAAAATCCTAAATACAAACCCCACAAGTGCTCTGTGCTGTTGTTGCTTTATTTAACCTTGGTGTTTTGTTATCTGTTCATGTCTGGGGTTGGCACCTTTAATAACTCCAGAAAATCACTGCCCAAGACTGTGTTTAATGGGACAACACACCTTAGGCAATATCAAAAGTGTGTTTAAACTCTACAGAAAAAAAAAAAAAAAGAAAAAAGAAAAAAAAAGATCTGTAGCTCTTGATTTTAACCTGAATCTTCTAGGACTACTAAGCCATCAGTCAGGCCAGACTTCTGAAACACGGTGGCTGCTAGAGTGGGCCTGATGTTCACTCTGTGTCTTGGTCATGCTGAATTAGTGCAAAAGATAGACAAGTAAAATCCATTGCTACTCTATTTCTCATAGGCACGGCACTCATATTTGCAAACAGCACCTTGCACCTCCTTCGCCCTCTCTGCAGGTGAGAGCAATGCAGGCAGTGTGTCAGAGAGCTTAAAATATTTGCATTCATTTGATATTTCTACCTAGAAAGTGATTCAATTAAACACTAGGGAATTTCAATGGAAATTTTCAATGGAGAGAGCGAAGATGGAGGAACTTAGGCTTTAACCTGCAGTCTAGACAGATTAGATGCAGGCAAGCAAGATTTGGACATGCAGCAAACATACAACCAATCTTTATGCTCTTCTGCTTAAAACATATACTTGAAAGAGATGGCAAATCCTCAAAGCCACAGTTCCTGTCATACCCAAATCTGGAATCAGTTGCAACAACACACAGTTGTCTGCAACCTCCTGCCTGTTCTTTGGGTCATGCCCTGCCCTTCCATTCTTTATGTTAGTGGAAAAATCTGAACCTTAATTGGATCCCAGTTCTTCATCCATGAGGTGGTAAAATTCAGGTTTGCATGAACAGGTACAGTTTTACAAAATTTAGGGACTGTGGATTCATTTCTGGTGCTAGCCCCAAGCTTCATTCAGCACTACCATGGCATACATCTTGTCCTTGCTTTCTCAATAACTACTGTTCTTATTAGAAGAGACTAGTTGTCGGTCTTTCAAAGTCTTAAAACACCAGTAGTCCTTACTTTGAAGTTATAGACTCATAGTGTGATTTTAAGCATGATGACAGAGATATTTCTGGCAGAATCTGGTTTTTTCAACCACCATATTACCCCAAACCCTTGCTTTCCTTCAGTCCTATTAGCAGAAATATATATGTTCTACCAGGTCCTGACAATCTTCACGCACAAGTAAAGCTGTGGAATTCTGAGTTCCTTTTAGAAGCTGCGTTGCTCATGTAGAAAGTAATGACATTTCACACAGCATTTCTAGTGACTGCACTTAGACTATTCAATAAATTCATATAACATATTAGTAGATGCAATTTCAAATAAAAAGTCTATCATGGAACTTTGAATGTGATGTTCCACCATGGTGTATCAAATTAATAACAGCTTTGGAAAGAGCTGAAAACCTTGCCAGGGCCACTCATTCAAATGCAACTCCGTACATTAGCTGCAAGATATTTCTGCTTTGCAAACAGGATAGTAGAAAACTGAGCTATTCTGTTTCCTAGAACTAAGCTATTTTCCAATAACACCATTCAGAAACATCTGTGAGACAAATGGGTCTACCAGACACTGGGCACCTTCTCATTGCCTACAGAGCATTGGGCACCTGCAGGACCATGTGGCTGCTTGTCTGCAGCCCAGGAGTGGCTGGGGCACCCCAGAAGAGGCTCCAAACCACTGGCACACCACACATTTCTACTCCTGGTGGAACTAAATCCCACTGAGTTGTAAATATTGACTCAGCAGTGTGGCTGCTGCTTTCATTTTTTCACTGCACAATGCCATAGGAGATTATTAGGCTTAGCAGCTGATTTTTTCTTGTAGAATGGATCAATGATCATTGATAACAGAGTCACTCTTTCATACGCTTATTTTAGCCAACAAACTGTTGTAGCACAGCAACCACAATTATTCAACTGTGCTGTAAGTAGAGTTTACTTTCTCATACAAATAGTGGAGCATTATCCTTCCTTTTTTTACTCAGTTACAATTATTAGTCCTACAAGATAATTCACATATTTATCAACATTGGGAAGTGAGAGAAAGAAAAGGGATGTTTCCATTAAAAATCTTTCTTCTTTGTGTTATTCTTAGTGTTTACCTCAAATGTGGTTTTACTCAGTAGTTGCAGTTGAGACAGAAGATCTATTATGGTGTTTCTGGTTATATGGACTTGATAAAAGAAAGTGGCCTTCTCTCCACCTTGCTGGAGTCTCCCTTCCAATGTTAGATAAGCATTTCTGAATAGTGCTGTCTCTCTTGTTCTAGTGAATAAGTTAATTTATTGTAGAAGCTTTGTACCTGCTTTAACAATTCGCTTTTTTGGCTGGAGAATCACTTAACAATAACAGGTTGGATTAATAATATAAAAATTCTACCAAAGAACACAGTGTAAAGGAATAAAAGTAAAGTTTTCCTTTGGAAAGCAGTTGTTCTTTGAGGATGCAGCGAGTGTTTTCATGTGGCCAGTGAAATGTACTTGAGCAAAATCTGTGTGTTTACCACAATGATCATAACTGGATTAAAAAGGAAAAAAAAGAAAAGTCTGCAGAAAATTTACACAAAGGTAAAAAATTGTTATTGAAAATTGAAAAATAAGTGTTTTTATTTAAAGACAAAGGAGTGATTTTTACATGAAGTATTTAGACTTTGTGTTTTCTTATTACAGCAGATGTTTCCTGCCCAAAAAATCTAAACACTGTTTAGAAGAAATAGATATGTGAAAAAAATTCACTGGTAGCTGCAAAGGATACATCAACCTTACTCCTCAAATTATAGACCATGAAATAATTGCAGAACTTCTTTCATGACTAATTTCCAATAGGTTAATACATCCATGAAAATGTCATCAATAATTCACAAATACTACAACAGGAAAAATGCATTGAGTAAACAACTGGCTATTTATGACTGATTTTCTCAGTATTGGTTATTACAGTTAAACAATATAACCATTAGATAAAATAACTATTCAGGCATGAAAAGAGATTATTTATCACCACTCCATACAGGAAAATTAAATGCAAGGATGTAGCCACTGATGGCAAGAGGGGGTTTTTTAGTGTTCACTACAAAGAAAACTACAGTACCTGTCTAAAGATCTTTTTTCGTTTATAATGACAAAATCCCCCAAACATTAGATAGTAAAGGCATACCACATAAATAAATGGATCAACTGATATCCAGATGCAGATAGACTATATGCAGTTAAAAACACATTTCTAATTGTTTGTAATCAGACAGTTAAGCCATTAACATGTTTTTTCTGATATCTGCCTCAGTTTTCCCAATTCTCATAAAAATGACTTAATGACTCATTTGATAAAGCCAAAAGAGATAGCTCTGCACTGCACTGCTTTCATCTCACTTAAACCCTTTTGAGATGTACACAGAAACTGAGATGTATGGAGACTTTTAGTACCAGGAAAGGAAATTCTGCTCTTACTGATTTAAAAGTTCATGTTTTGTATGTGGTCTTGCTTCTGAGCAGCTATGCTGGGTTTTCTCTGGTGATGCAAAAATGGTGTCCAGCCCACTGTGTGCTGCTTGTAGATGACTGCTGGAGGTCTAAAGTATGGCAGAATAACTCCTGGACAGCTGCTGGCAGGAGGTTTCTTGGTGGTTTACCTGGCAATGACACTGCCTACCACCCACCAACACCTGGGGATTCCTGCTGGCTGGGATTTCACCAGCACAACCCACAGTTCCAACCAAAGGTCAAAAGGGAAATGTTCTATGAAGTGAAAAACAATTTATTTTCATACATGTAAGTATAAATAAAATGTGGAAAATACATGAGGAATCTGCATTTGAGAGGGAATAGTAGGAGCCTTGCTGCAGCAACATTGTGTGCAAATTTTTTTCACTCATAGAATGAGTCAAATTCTGTCCCTATTTACTCTCAGCTTTTCCCTGTATGATGAGTGTTTCTGGAAGCTGAATCTCTTTGAGTTGTTCTGGGTAGAAGAGGGAGTATTCACTTTTTCCCTTGAGTCTGAAAAGGACCCATCTTTGACACTTCCAGATTTTGTCAAAGTGCAGTGTTATCCCCTGACCCCTTATCTTTAGGAGGAAATGTTGGAGGACTCTGTTGGCAAGGGATTTACTAATTTGCTTCTCCACTCCATTAGCTCCTCTCCTCTTTTATTTTCCATATTCAGTTTGAGGAATATGTGTGCTTGTTTTGCTTTGGCACTCTCCCAAACTGCATCCCTCATCCCTCTGCTATGTCACATGCCTCACTGGAATCTGCTAAACGAGATTAGAGCAGCTACTAAACCAGCAGCTCCTGGGAATATTCCTAGGATGCGTGGATAGCCCAGGTACAGAGGGACCTCAGCTGTAATCCACTATTCAAGGCAGGATCTGCCACAAGATCACACCAGATTATTGAGGACCTTGAAAATACTCAAGGATGAAGATCAAGCTGCATCTCTGTGCAACTTTCTTCTTCTTGACTTCCTCTCTTATTTTTATCAGGATCATGTTTCAGAAGGGTGACATCCAAACTCTTCCTGGAGAGATGTTATGAGCAACTGTCTCTTGTAGGCTCAGCCAAACAGAAACATGCCTATTTTTACAAAGTCTCAGTAAATACCTTTATTTTACTCTCACCAATAACAGCCCAATTATTGCTTCTTTGATGCTGTGAGCAAGTAATCCAGAAGATGCAAGACAACTTAGTTCATGGGTGTTTGCATGAAGAAAAGGAATGACCAACTTTAACAAATGGTAAAACAGAGCAACGTATAGAAGAGTGCAGTCATTTTAAATGAATAAATTAGTTGAATTTTAAGAGACAAAACTGATAAGTAACAGTGAAACTTTGTTTTGTTCAACTTTTTGTTTTGCCTCTATGGTAAAAACAACAAGAATTTTGTAGCTGGGTCATTCACATGTCCTAGGGGTAGCCAAGGCACTGATTATTTTGGAAGCAAATTGCATTGTGCTCTCCCAGTCTCATCTGTTAGTATTTTTCTTATTCTCTCATCATTTTCACACTTCCATCTCCCTCTTCTCTCCTCTATCTCTAGCTTTTTGACCATGACAATTAGGAAGGAGCAGAGAGGCAGATAAAGACATGTTTGTCTGAAAAAAGATAAACCCCGAAATATAACAAATTCTCAAAAAAAAAATCTTTTTCCTGCCAGAAATGGGACTCAGTGACAAGTATCAGCAACAGCAAGAGCCTCAAAGACACATTTTTGAGTTTTAATAAACCCAACCAATTCTTTCTGTTTGGTTTGTACTTTGCACTGAAAATACAACATGCTAACAGAGAGTCAGAGGAGGATCTGGACATTGAATGGTTATCTCTAATGTCAACTGCACATTGAGGATGTTTTAAGATTACTTTGTAATGTTACCCATGATTTTTGAGATTATTGAATGAAAGATGATGGAAAAAAAAAATCAACATACACCATAGAGGCATAATGCTGTCAGGTGAAACAAAGAGAAAACTTTCCCTTTGAAGGGTACAAAGCCCCAGACTGTGTGTGTATAGATAATTAACTATCTTTCTATTTCTTTTAATCTCTTACATGTAAGGATTGTCTTTTCTCAAGTTATTTCTCTTGAGGGGTGCAATGTCATTTCAGCACTATATGCCTAAACAAATTGCATAAAGTTGTAAATTCCAAAGAACAGTAATGCACCTTCATTATAGCAAGTATGTGTTTTGACTTTTTTTTGTCTTCATATAAAAGTTAGCTGAGCTTTAACTTAATTTCAAAAGACAGTCAAGTGCTTATGGCAAAGGAATCTGAGGGAAATTTAGTTGAAGCAAGATAATAATTGAACATGTTAAAACTGAACAAAATTATCTGGATCAGACCACCCTACCATAGTGACTGTTTCTACTTGTAAGGGCACTTTGTAAAGCGCATCTACTGACCCCACTGCACAAAGTAGAAGCCAAAAAACAGCCTCTGGTTCCATTAAAACAAAATGGTTTAAAGAGAAACAAACGCCCTGTCCTTACAATACACATGCATGTCCCTGATGTCTAATTAATGTTCATTTTAGAGTCGACAAATATCATAACTTGTAATTTATTTTTTTAAATGTTTCCTTAATTCTGGTGGTGCCTGCTGTGTGTTGTTGTCATTAAAGATCTGTCAGATTTTCATTCATAAAAAACCTTGTGGGATTTGTAAGATGCTTTAAAATTCTCTCTGAGTAGACATCCAATGAGTAAGAGTTCAGTGAGAGAGAAATCTTAGCAGTGAAACCAACTCAAAGAACCATGGAAAACAAACCTTCTTCATACAGTGATTTCTCACCTTGGTGACAAGCCTTGGTTCATCCATTGCTTCCAAAATTTCATTTTTTCTCTTTTCTGGTCCTCCCACATATAGACCATGGTTCTCAGTTTGGCCAGGAGAACCAATATCCTCTGTTCATTCCAATTTCCTAGGATGGGAAGTGCTTCAAAGAGATTAACCACTCTTCAGTATAGAAACTGAAACAGTTTGTCTCTGAAAAATGTTAAGATAAAGATCCCTCAAAAGAGATATCTAGAGAGGAGTACTGGAGTAGATGAAGAATTAAGTTTTTATGTAAAAGAACTCATGTGGGAACTATATAGTTAGGCAAACAATCCTGACAGTCTTGTAACCATGTCAGCCAATAGCTGTGATTATCCCATTTAGAGGGAGGCGGCACCTGTAAGGGAGGCACCTGTAAGGGACTACTGAGAAACTGCTGCTAACTGGAGTCTGCTATAACCATCATCTATCTATCCCCATAAAGCCTCTGTTTTTAAAGTTCTTATACTGTTATGGTGTTATAGTTAGAATGGAAAATGTATTAGATAGGTAATTATTACTATTTGATTACCTCTGTTCAATTGTTCTGATTGGTTGTGGGAACCCCGGTTACAGCCCCTTGTTTGGTCCTTGCACCCCTAAAGCCCCATAGGCTGACTGGTGGCCCAGTGCAGCGCCACCATACAAGGTTATCCACCCCTATATTTCCTTTATATGTTACAGCCCCTCCTTTCCTTTTCCTTTTATGTCGCTATCCGCCCCTATCTCCACCCAAGTTCTAGAACCCTCGACCCGAACCTTATAAAGGTCCCATGCGCCCTAATAAAGTGTTCACGCCTCTTCACCCCCTTCCCTTTGCGTCGACCGTGTCTTCCTTTCCTGGTGGACCGCGTCACCATTTCAGTGACTGTGGAAACACATTTGAGAGGTTTTAAAAAATATCACACTGGTTTTCTGCATTTTCCCCTTATAGAATCAAAGAATTTTGTGCTCAGGAGCCTTGAAAATCAGGTTATTCACTGATCACTCAGATTGTTTTCAACTTTTGGTTCTTGTACAACATATATTTTCCCATCAAGGTCAAGTGCATGTGCGAAACAAGTTTCTCACTGGACTTGAATCTTGATCAGCTTTATCAATTCACTCAAGTGCTCGAGTTCATCAAATCTACAATCATGAACATTCAGTTCATCATGCCTATAAAATACACCAATAATCAGAACTGACCTAAAGCAAGGTCAAGCATGAATTGCTATGAAGTGTGTGAGTAATGTCCACTGTAAAAAAGAATTGTCTTTATACTCTGGAAACCAGACAAATAGCAGTTTTTCAGCAAAGAGTAACAGTTCTCTTTCAGGTGTGTGAACTTTTATCTCAACTACTTTTATAATCACAGAAAAGGAACAGAGTTAATTTATTTGGAGAACATTGGCTGGATTTTGCCTCACCTGCATTTCAACACCCAAAATGCAGGTGTTAGTATCACAGTCAATGACTTAAATCTCTCTTAATAGACAAAGGAGAGAAATAGATGCCTCAGGCATGTGATTCACCTGAGCTGTTTCAGACAGATATTTACTTAGGAGATGAATAGTACCCTGGACTGCACTGAATATATTGACTGGAACTTCACAGACTGTAAAGATCATGAGCTGATCAGTTCAGGACAGTAAATTTCATGAAATGAATCCTACTTTGTGTCAAGGTGCTAAAGGCTGGTACAGGGTCAGCACTACAGGTTCAATGGGCACAGTTTAGACAGTTTTCCCCAGAATGAGAAGTTCCTTTACAGGCACACTATAAACTGACTCACCATTTCTATGTCCTACATCTCTTACTAAACCAAATCAACCCTTTGTAATACCTGTGATCCTCCAAACTATTGAGAAAGAACAGCTCTCAAAATGGCCAGTGTTTTAAAATATTGGACACATGTACATTCAGTTTGTAGTTTTAACAGGTGGTAAATTAGAAGGGTAATTTTCATACTGTAATATTTCAGCAGCTTTCAATTGCTACAATAGCTTTTCCAGCATCTCCAGGAAATTTCAGAAAATTTCTGTCTGCCTGTGAAATGTTATGTTTCAGTTGTAAAAACTGTGTTAAACTTCACTAATAACTGCATGTGATCAAATAATACTTTTTAAAATCATAAAAGCTGCATTGTAATAAAACTGAAATTTCTTCAGATGTTATTTTTCTTTTTACAAAATCATCAGAACTCTTAAAACATGGAAAGAACATATTTTTCTCCTTTTTCTGTAGATTAAAATGCACAATTGTTTAGCAGCTCCTGTAATAAATGAATAAATAAACCAGCTGTAGCTACCATGATTCCCACATCCATATGAAAAGCACTTTTGTTCTTTTTGTCTGTTGTTTGAGGTGAAAACCAGAGGATGAAGGCCTTGTGAGAACTCAGCATGCACTTCAGTTTTCTAATGTAGCACAGCAGGAGAGAGATACAGAGGGAAAGCAAGCAGAAATAATAACCAGAAGCTATAAGAATAATGGGAACATGGGCCATTGGCATGCAGGGTTATGAGAATCTGAGTATCCACTCTCTTGACCTTATATTGCACTGTAAGATACCCCAGTGAGCTTTTCTGTATCAGCCTTTTCCTGCAGTTGGTAGAGACTTTTGGAACTTCAGTGGTGTTGGATGAGGATCTCAGAAGCTGATTTAATTTCCAGGTCTTTGAACAATTTTCTCTTTCATTATCCAACTTCTTTTTACATCTAAATAATGAAGTAAAAACATAATGTTGAAACAAAATTGAAAGGTCTTCCTTCAGTCAAGAAAGTCAAGTTATAAAATATACTTTTTGTTTATATCAAAAAGTCATTACTATTGTGGTGTAAAGTCTACACTTGAATGCATGCAATGAAAAGTGCAATTTTCTTTGGGTGTGATGGTTTGATTGCTGTGATTATGGTGGTAGCACCTTTTCAGCCATGATTCCTACTCACAGCAGAATAGTCACTGATTAAGTTTCAGTTTTGTACACTAATTTTTTCAGCTTAACCCTGATACCAATGTAAGGCCACAGATGTGCATGAATACGTGCGAGTATTCATGTTTTTGTCATGTTACATGAGATGGAACAGCACATACCAAAAGAGTGTATTTTCAGCAGATGCTAATAGATCATAAAATGTACCAGGAGGATAAGTTATTTCACCAAACTATGACCAGTTTGTACTAATAGTTTGTTGTCAGGTTGAGGGTATATGCATTTTTTCATGCCATTTAAAATTGACTGTAATGAATAGCTGGCAAAGTTGCACTGGACAAGATTCTACTTAGTGTCATTCAATCAGACCAACTTCCCACTGATGTTAATTGGGATATCCAAATTAGCAATGAACACTCAGGCTAAGAATCAGTCTCTCGGTTCTATGGCTTTGAAATCCTTATAAATCCTCTATACAGTCATGATCAATAATTTTGAGTCAAAAGCCATTCAAAATAAAAAGAATGATAATGCATTGAGAAACTACTGCATGAACAGATTTTCAAAATAGATTTCCTTATTAAGCAGTTAACATAACTTCATCATTCTTCATCATGTCTTTCAGGTCCACAAGCCCAGACAAAAACCGCAGGGTTCAATAATGTACTCTTCTTGATCATTATGATACAAAACATCCTGTTAAATAAGTAGATATACAGGAAAAGTTGGCAGACACCTCAGTCAAATATTCAATGCAGAATATCTTGATCCTGAATTTGTTATCCTGGTGATCTTCCTTTTGCTTTCCATAAGTCAAGACTTTGATAAAACAGAGTATAGTCTACTTTACTATGTTATAGCACTGTTATCAAGCAAAAAACCCCTACATAGTCTAGATATGAATAAATTTATAATGGAGATTAGACAAAGATTTTTAGTCACTGAAGAAGTAAACTTCTAGAAACACCTCACAAAAGTCCTAAGAAGAGCAAAAAATAGCTGTTTTAATACAGTTGAATCAATTTATAAATGTATTGGTTACACCTATACTAGTGATGGATGCCATACCAAGAAACCCTCTTGCGCATGGGAATTCAGTTGTCCACACTATAAAACTGATCCCTATCATGGTTTTGGCCCAGACCTTCTAGCACTCTCCCTAGTTATTCCCAGGACAGTCAGCATCAACTGGGGACCATTTGTAATACACAGTCTGCTCTGAAAAGTAAGAAAAAGCATGAAAAAACCACAAATGACTCCTTGTCATGTGGCCTCAGCAACAGAGACCTGATATGGGCATATTTTATTTACCATTACGAACATAATTGCATAACTAGGAACTGGACTTGATAACACAGAAGGTCCCATTCATTCCTGCATCAATATTGTGTTATCTTCATTTCATTAAAATGTTCTCTTTCTTCTTTTTATTAGAACACATAGAAACCCAAATCACATTATTTAAAGTATGGGGAAATAGAAAGGGAGGGTAGAAGATGCTGTAACAGGAATATCTCCATAGAGACTATTTTACTACACTAATATTTTAAGGTAGCTCAGAAAAATTCAATCTTCTTTAAAACAGATATATCTGTCAGCATGAGTTGGATCAAATATATCACTGGATATTTTCCAAATGGGTAAATACTGTACTCCGTAATACATAGTATATCTGCAGTATGGACTCCTAAGTTTTCTTTTGTCTTTCATTCTTGAAAAATTATAGATATTTGGTTCCCTTTCACCCTTAAAGTCACAGCAAACATGTAATTTAAATCTTTCAACATTTTGTACACATAACTTCTGAAGAAAAATAGAGAGAGAAAAAAAGTCATATTTCCCAGTGGATTTCAGTACTGTTCTGGCTCAGAGTGTCCTTTTTCCTCAACCCAAAGACAAAATTGCCTGAGAAGTATGTTTCTTGGAACTTCGTTTTGGGTTCACATAAAATAGTTATTTCAAAAATTATTTTATTATTTTATTATGCCTGTGACGATGTTACTCTTGTAAGTAATGTAAACTAGTACAGTATTATAGAAAATTAGTCAAAGAAATGTCCTGAATAAAACTGAGAACTAAATTAGCTTTACCTTTTGAAAGTGTAGACCTCTCACTATCATCAGAATTTATCCATATGTATCATTCAAAAAAGGAATATTCATCTATTTCAGATTTTTTTATGCGATAAAAATAGTACTACTGGAATTTCTGTCTCTTTAATTCAGAACAATATTGTCAGTTAAATTTAATAACAATAAATGTTGATGTAAGTTACACTGCCCTATATTAGAAGCAATGTTTGTTAAAGGTAATGGGATTCGATTGGCAGGAAACTTACAGAAACATAAGCACAGCCAAAGCATAAAATGAGTAATTCTTATTCATAGAGAAAAGAAAAAAAAAAGAAAAAAGAAAGTGATGTAAATTATAAATAAAAGTGAAAGTGTGCTGATTATTTTTAAATGAAAAAATGGAACAAAGGTAACTTAATAGTGCATGCTGCCCTAAATCTATCAATATTCTATTATTTAATTACTTCAAGCAAAACATAAGTAACCAGGTTGTCTCTTGCAAGAGGTTTGCTCCAAGGAAAACTCTTCCTTGTGTAAGCATGTGCAACCAAAGAAAACTGAGATATATGCCCAACTTCTATGGTATCACCTCAACATACTAACCAATGACTGATAGAAGAGTGATAATCTTATCCCTTATTTCATTATAAAATATCTGTGAGAGGAGGATAATGCACATGTGAACAAGCACTAATGAACACACATAAAAACACTTGAAAACCAGGCACACAAAACACTAGAAATGTCATTTTCTCCACTGATATTTCTTAATATTAATGACATTACATAGAGGATTCATAAACACGATAGTGACTATGAACAATACAAATCCATAAGCAAGTAGCTAAATTATTTTCAAATTTATTTCTAATATGTATCAACATTTTACTTCCTTTTTTTTATCACCAGCAGTCCATTGGCCAGAAATTTTCACCACAATCTCCCTTTTTTTTTTTTTTTCCAGAGTAATTGCTTACACTTAATTTACAACCTAGTAATGTGTGTAAGCAGTTCAAATTATTTCTTCCCATGTTCATTACCTTGTATTTGTCATCAGAGAATTCCATCTGCTGTTGTAATGCCCATTCATCTAAACAACACTAATGGCATTGGAAAGCCAGCTACTTTTGAAGCAGTGTAAAATAAACTGTGAAGTAGATGTCAAAAGCTATTTCACCTGTTTTACATTCCAATCCTTGCTTTGCTTCACTAGCTTTGCCTCACTCACTTTGCTACTGAGCAGAATCAATAACAGTATTCATGATGGGATACAGGCATTCAGCTCATAAGCTTTCAAGATATTAGCTTTTTTCACTTATGAAGAGTGGATGGGGAGAAAATGAAATAGTTGGCAAATGTGCTTTTCCTCCTTCTCCAACGACATCTCACTTCTATTTATTGCAGTTTGTGCAGGTATTAAAGACATTTACTTTGAGGTAAATTTGTCAGATTTGACAGTTTGCAAAATATAAAAGACAGCTTTTATAACTGTAAGAAAACTACTTTTCTCTACTTTTATTTTTTTTTTCTCTTTCATTATTGGTTCATAGACATTGAAACTGGACTTTGTGTTATGCTGTAGGGTTACAAGACAGCAAACCTCGCAGCAATCAGTAGCATTCAGGTAGTCAATATGTTACTGGGCTACATACTTAGAGTGGATATTCCTGCCTCCACCAATTGGCTATAAGAGTCAGCTCTTAGATCACAACCGGTGTTCCTTGGTTGCCTCCCCTACCCCAGGTGCAACCAATAGAAAATAGATGGGACTCCAGGTCTAGCTTTATTGCTAATTCTGGCTGCCTCCCTATGCCCCTGCCTCACTTTATTACAGCACGTGGGAGGCATGATCCTGCAACAAATAATGGGGCTTGATTAACTTTGTAGAGAGGATTTGTTATGGGTAAGGTTATGGGGGTAGGTGACTCTAAAAAAAAATAAATAAAAAGATTGTTAGGATGAAACTGGAGAGTGAAAAAAACATATGATAGTGATCAAGCCCATGGACTGGTAATCATTGTTCTTCAAAACATACAAAATGTTATCATGGACTGCGTTCAGTGATTTACAGGCTAGTGAGGTCAGGTCAGTACAGGACTCTTTAATACAATGTATAACAGCTCAAACCAGAATTCTTAAAAATTATGGATTCATACCTGTTTGTTTGTTTTGCAGGGGTTTTTACTATTTCATAGGTTTGAGGTTGCTCATTAAAAGTAGGTGGTACTGTTGGCATATTCTCATTACTTTGCTCTTTTCCTTTTTCAGAAGCTTGGAGGAAACAATAATGCAGATTTCCATTGTGCCCAAGGAAAACTAAAAGTCTAGTTAAAAGTTAGACTATATTGGAAGAATTAAAAGTATACATTATTCTAAAAAGGTAGTACAGTGGCTTAAAGGGTACTTTTCTTCATCTCTTTTCCCCTTACATTATTTTCTTTGTTATTTCCAGAATGCAAACATTCCTGACAGTCAGTTGGGGTAAGAGTTATGTTTTGCCATTTAAAAGTTAGGTGTCCAACTTTCCACAGATCTCTTGCATGAACAAGGGCTTTCAATAAGATACTTCTGACAACAGATTTGATTACACAACAGAGCTGCTATTTAGCTTGGTTATTAATAGAATAAGGAATACGAACAACAAAGCACAGATAAGAAATATATAGACAGAAGATAATATGTAGAAGGGTCAACTAATTCAGTAGTTCTAATAAGGAAGAGGCAAAGTTCTGTTTAGATGTTGTTATCAAGCCCTGATGAATAGGTTTATTACTTTTTTAAAGTTCTAAAGTCTGGTTTAATACTCTAGCTCTTACTCATATTGTGATTGTTTGTTTTACGCATTAATCCACTTAATTCAAACAGGATATTGGAACCTGCCCTTCCTGTATGTGCATCGTTGCCACATGGTATCTTTTCTATGACTGAAACAAGTTAGAACCCACAAATCTGGCTTTTTTTTTAAACATATTTTTATTAATTAGCTATTTTCAGTCAGGCTTGCAGTCAGTTGTAACACTGCTCAGGAAGAGCAAACCACATAGGCAACTTAGCTGTAACATTTATATGTTTCTGCTCACCACATGAGATCCCAAAGGACATAAGACTTCCTGGTTTTAAGATTGTGTGACTTTATCATTGCTCTCCTGCCCCACATTCCTCATAAGGCTTTGGGGAGAAGATATTCCATGCCTGTTCACAGAGAAAAACAGCCGTGATTAGAAAGCTGGAGGCTGACTGGGAGAGACCACTGCAATGCCGCACCTGTAGGTTCCTGCTGACTTACAGGAAAGGGCAATGAGGAAATTAGAGTATTAAGCAGCACTTATACCAGAATAATCTTGTTGCAGGTCATATGTTATAGCTCCAGCAGAAAGCTGTACTTGAACTGCTTCTTAGTTGCATGTAGCTTGAGAGACTTCTGTTAGTCAATTGCTATGATGGATGTGGATCTACTAGTTTCTACCTTAAAATGCAACCATTCTTATTTCCACTTACTGTTGTACAAGCAACTTGAATTTTTCATTTATTTTCAAGTAATCTTTAAATAACACCAAGATAATGCACTTTTTTATTTCCCTTACATAATCAAGTAGGTCAAGCCTTATTAGTTTTCTTGTAGATGTTTTTCACCTCTGATCAAAGAGCACAAGCAGACCATAAGTACATGTTTCAAATGGAGCTCTTTATTCTTGGGTATGCATAACCAGAACAGAAAATGAATTCAGGTGAAGTGTCATAAAATCCTTTAAAATTAGCATTAACATTTTTCTATCTGCAATCATAAAAGAGAATGGTTCTCCCACCCTAAAGATGCATTAAAATTTTCCTTGTGTCATTCTAGAGATAATTCTGCATTTGCTTCTTTCATAGCTACATCATATTTCATAGACACATCTTTCCATTAACCCATCATCCTCTGTCTCATTTATATTCAGCATATAGGAAGTGACATAAAATCCTGCCAAGTGCATGACCTAGCATTTTGCATGAGTCTTCACGGTTGTCTGGCATGTTCTGCATATATAGTCTTGATTCTCCCTGACACTGTTCCCAGCTTTATGACGCCATTGACTTTCCTCAGGATACTTTTAATAACTATGTGAAATAATTAATGAAACCAAAACCTGATCCTTGAGAAACACAGCCATTGTCTACTCTCCAGCTTGATGTTTTCCTTTTTAACAGTCTCCAGTGACATCTCTTTTTTTTCTTAGCTCCTCACCTGTCTTAAAATTCTTCCTTAAGTTATATATTCTTCAGATAATAGTTTTCTGTGTGACACATCTGAATCATTGACAAAAGTTTGGGTAGAAAAGAACTGTTTCATTCATTTTGTGAACATGCAGTAGCTTGATTGTTTTGGGCGGGTCTTTTTTTTTAAGGGGGGGAAATTGGNTTTTGTTTCTTTGTTTGTTTTGGGACTTTTTTATCAGAAAAACCTGCTGCGATCAACTGTTGGTAGGGTCTTTTTGGATTACATTTTGCTTTCCCTTTAATATTATGCTTAACTATTCATAATTTTAAGGTATGATATATCTAATGTATTTAGAGCATCAGAGTTCTGAAATGAGTTTTTGGGAAGGAATAAACTAATTCAATGTAAACAACAGCACTCCAAGGAACTTGGTCTTTGGTTACCCTGTAAACTGCAGAGAGGAAATTACTTCTTGATAAATAGCAGATAAAATATAGCTCCTTCTTGTAATATGTTGTTATTCTTTAAACCAAGGTCCTCGTTATTGCAGTGTTTAAGTAAAAGACCAACAACAGACCAAGGTCTGGACATAGGGAAGTCTATTTCTCTTTGTGGTCTCAGTTAAATCAAGTAGTGTACAGTATACATCCAAAGCTTTGTCAGTGTAGCCTAAGATATATTAGAAGGTACATTATTTCTAGACTTTTAAAAAAATCTTTCATGTGGTATTTTATCCTTGGCACTGAATTTTGGCGTGCTCAGAATTATTTTTTTCTCCTCTGGCTTTTGGGTGTGGCCTGATGGCAAAAAGGCAAGCGACTCAATCTCACCCACTTTTGTAATGCAATTATTCTATGATAAAATAAGAACCTACAGTGTACATTTTTGTTGGAGCTGAACATGAGTCTTTATTTTGCAAGAGAAAAAAACACCCTGGCTTTTACAGGTGAAAATATTTTTCCATTGGTCAGGTGTAATATAGTGTCCTCTGTCCGTAGTTTATCTGAGACATTCAGCAACATTTCAGGAAAAAAACACCAACACTGAAGTTCCAAATAAAAGACTACAGTTCAGTGCTTCAACTTTAGCATAACGCACAATATAAAAGGGTCAGATACACCACTGAAAACAACAGCTACAGTTTTGAAATGTAAAATTCTCATTTGATGTTGAGCTTCTTAAGGGAAATTATATCAACTCGCCTTTTTTTCTGGTTGAGCTCATTCTGTCACTCCATGATCTTGGTATAAGTCGTATCATCTCTTAATTAAATAACAAACCACAAAAACCCTAGGAAACAAAGAATTGAATCATTTAAAAGTTTTACAATTTTTTTAGAATTACTCATCTAAAAGCACTCAGTACAGCAATAATAAAGTAACTGTTCAGATTGCAATCTGGCAAAGTGGTAGTGGGTACTTCCATAATTCAGATAAACCCACCTGTTCAGCCAAAGACAGCTACCTAATCAAATGAAATTTTCTTCAGAGACTTATGACTAGCCCAGTCAAGACCAAAATGATCAAATGTGTAATACTGAAATTATCTCAGCTACCCAGTAATAAATCACACAGAAAATACACAATAAAAGTACTAAGGAGAGAAGCATTTCAGTAATGCAGGAGGACAGTTCACGTTATTACACTACTTAATGTTAATGTGCTTTAATAGCTCTAATGGCTCAGCATAAACCACATACTGTGTTACAGCTACATCTGTAAGATGGTGCCATTTATTCTAACTTCAAATTTTTATTAAAGAAGGCCATGAGGATATACATATAGGCTGAATGTGTTCATGCTAAAAGTTGTTTGTTGGGGTTTTTTGTTTGTTTGTTTGTTTGTTTTTTGTTTGTTTGGTTTTTTGTTGGTTTGGTTTGGTTTTTTGGGGTTTTTTTACTTGTTCTGTGAGAGGTAAACTCGTTGCTTTCTAGCACATTTGGTATCATTAGAAGAAATAACAGCAATGTAACGAAAATCTCATCTGTAACTAATTTTTTTCTACCCTTTTGTTAGTAAGGAGAGATATGACTGTGCTATTTATTGCAGTATGTCTTTACGTTACTAAATTCTGTCAGCTCAATATGCTTTAATTTCTACAGAGAACACATTAGAAATAGAATCATCTTGCATACAGGTGGAAAGCAACAAAGCAACTCATTGAGTAATATGAAACAGAAGATTCTGCTCAAGAATAGTAAAAAAAAAAACCCTAACTAAGACTTGAGCCTTTAGAAACACACACACAAATATACATGTATATATATATATATATGCAATGGATGAGACTGTACTCTCAAGATTCATTGGTGAAGTTGCTTCTGAATTATACCAAAAGAGAATACTTTTGGGGAATGCACTGGGAAAGTATTTAATTGCTTGAAGAGAAGAAAGGACTCTGCCAGCCTTAGTCAGATAGGAAATGAGGATTTCAATCTTTTTATTTTCTTCCACACCTGCAAGATGTGTTGATAGGAATATGGAGTTAAACACTGTGAAAAATAAAGATGGTCTTTTTTGATTTGCATCTGAGCAGTAACAAGGACATCATTAACTTAAAAATTATTCTAATTCTACATTATTATAGCACTACTGTATCTTAAGTTCTTTCTCATCAGTGAACTGAGAGGCTAAATTATGTTGTCAAAGACATTGCAGAGCCATATTATCTCCTATTACCTGATTTACTGAATAAAACTTAATTCAAAATTTCATAAATCATCTCTTTAGGTAGTTTGTTAGAAGATACTCAATTTTGACCGTATATGCTACTGGTGTGGTTTGTCTTTTTCTGCTTTTATTAGACAGTTTTGAACTCTAAACCAGCTTTCTTTATTTGCATTAATCATGACAGAAGGTACAGTAAAGATATATCACCACTTGGTGGGTTGAACATGTCTGGATACAAGGTGCCCACCACACCACTCTATCACTCCTCAATAGGATGCGGCAGGGGTTAGAAAATAAGATTACAGGTCTAGAAAAAGGCAGTTTAATAAAGCAAAATTAAAGGCTGTGAGTGGTAGCAAAGGAAAGCACAAGATTTATTCTCTAATTCCCATCAGTGGGCTATGTTCAGCCACTTTCAGGAAGTAGGTCTTCAGTACTGGTAGTGGTTTCACCAAAAGACAAGTGTAGTAACAAATGCTCCCTGGACTTCCTCCTTTCTTGTAACCTTTATTGGTGGGGAGTTGTTGTATGGAATATCCTTGTGGTCAGTTTGGGTCAGCTGTCCTGGCTTTGTGATCTTGACCACCCCAGGCTACTGGTGAGAGGGTGGCACTGTAGAAGCAGCCTGGTTGCTGTGGAAGCACTGCTCAGCAGCAGCCAATGCACTGGAGGGTGATAAACACCATTCTAGCGGACAACACAAAACACTGAGAAGATTGGTATGGGGAAAATGAACTCTACCCCAGCCAGACCAAATATACATCTTTTTCACGTTGTGCTCTACTCTTTAAATATTATACAGAGAAGAAAAATTATGATATACAGTTATAGTTTGGAGGTACAATTATAGTACCATTTGATACAGTACGTATTCTTTATTTCCCAGATTTGGCTCCTCATAATAAACACACAAAAAAAGGAGTACTTTTACATGCTGTATTACTGCAAGTGGAGTTTGTTGCTAAAGATTATTATCAAATAGGAGAGTGTAATGTGTTCAAAAAGGAGCTGCACAATTTAGTGGTGAACACATCCATTAGTGGATATTAAAAAGAGAACATAGACAAAATCTTTGGTCCAGGAAGGCATTTAGCTGTTGATTCCTGGGAACTGTGTGAGTGCAGCAAAAGAGTATTGCCCAGTGCTCACCCTGCTTTTAGCCTCTGTAATAGGCCATTTAGTTCAGAAAAAAAATTCTCATGATGCACTTCTAATCCTCCAGTTGCAAGTATATCTCCTCATGCTCTTCCTGTTCTCCTCCTTATCTCCCACATGCTTAATGTTTTGGAGGTCTCGAAAACAAACACTGCACTTTTTGACATCAAAGAAAATATCAACATAAGCTTTGATGAAAACAGTGCTGTCAAGATGTAAATATATAAAGAGCATGTATTACTCTCAAAGTTTTGAAAATGAAAGAGTCAACATTATTTTAATTAAAAATATGGTAGACCTTGACTGACATTACTGCTCAATTTATAATTCCTTTTCCAGTACTTTCAACTATGTCAGCTTCAAAACAAGGAAGGCAAGAGAAAGAGTAAACATTTGTGAAATATCCATACGAAGATAAAAAGATCCTTGTTTATTGAAACTGTTGGTTAATTAAACTGTTTTTAACAACACTAAAGAAACAAATAACATATAAATTACAATGCATACAACACTTATGTGTAATAAGATTGGTCTGTAAGCCACGTCCTGCATAAAATTATTGCATAAGAAACACATGATGCATAATAAATGAAAATACTTATTGATTCATGTTCCATAGCCGCAATATCAGTAGCATCTTGAGGTTATGGTTTGGAATGCAATCTTCTATTACAATAGCCTGAGAAAATACCACAATTTCCCCCTAAATTTCTATTAATTTTGTAGGAATAGGGATAGCGGGGTAATACATAAAGGTATAAAGAATGTGTGTCGGGTGACCAGATAAACTATTTATTGAATCAAAAAATCAAACAGAAAAAAACATCTAGGAACAGACTTCCTTGTGACTTCATGTTCACCCTTTGGGATACACTTCTAAGTATACAACAAATGAAATGTGTCACTTTTATTTCTGAGTAGTAAGAAATCCAGAAGGTAAAAGAAAGACATAAAACACATTTGAAAATTCGGCTAGAGTTTTACTCTGGATGGATAAAGACCTCTGTCATTGGAATCATTATTTGTTTTGGAAACAGGCTACCCATTCCTAATCAAAACCAGAACACAGGCAGATTACACACTTATTGGGTCATATAGAATTCATATGCAAATCATGCACTGACTTCAGCACAAATTTCTCGTGCACTCTTGGCTGTGAGCTTTTGTGTTGAGCAATTTAGAAATATTGGAGGAAGTCCATTAAAGAAAGAGCCCTATTTTCTTGCCACAAGATACGTAACAATTTGTTTGTTGAAAACCAACCCAGACTCTGCTCAGGTTACTACATTTGTGTTTCTTTGGCTATTGATTATGTGATCATCTGTCCAAATCAAAATGTAAACAACAAAGTGACTGAAGGCAGGGCTACCCAAAGAATAAATTACAGTTTGGATTAGCAGTCAGGGGGAGAAGCTGCAGTAGTGCAACATCTTTCATGTTCCCACAGGAGAACTGTAAGTGCCCTCACTCTTCACAGCACATACACATTTTTCTGATTTTTTTGGAGAGCTGCAACACTATATTACAGTTTCAAGCCATGAACTATCTTGGCATGCCTGATTGTCCTAAGAGAATTAGAGCAAAATATTATTTCAGTTGAGTGGAGTTTGATAAAAACTATGTAGGTATCAATGAAATTTCCCAAGTAAGCTGTTCTCGCCTAGAGGCCCTAGGGTTGATGACATGATGCTTGGCTTCTCTTCACAGATTAGCCACTGACCTGCTTTGTGACTCTCTTTAGTGCCTCTATTCTTTTCCTCCCACCCGGATGTCTGCCAAATGGTATACGTGTCAATGGAGAAATTATCCCTTTCTGTGCATTTCCATGCAATTTTACCAATGAAATATTGAATTTGGTTACAAATGGTTTTATGCTTCAAGGAAAAGAAAGCCTAACCCGCTTGCTCCAGAATTGGAGGGAATTGTTGGGACACTACTACCAAAGCGACAAGAAGCTGCAATCCAGAAGATATGTTATACTGGTACAATTATGTAAATATTTTAATATGGATTTTATCTGCATTTAACATATAGAGTAATGGGGAAAAAAATAATAAAAATATTTTCTTGCCTCTAAAACACTTTAGAACACTATTCTGTTCTCTGATCAATCTTTTAAATGTATTAATAAAATCATGCTGAAAATGTCTTCACTAGCATCTTTTTAATGCCTTCTTCTCATAAGGGAAAGAAAGTCCTTGTCACTAGAGAAACCCTGACAAGGCTTGTCATCTTTTTTCTTGTCTTTCTTTTCAGTGTCACTGGATTCCATTGCAGGTACTGATAATTTAATAACATGTCTTTCATACTGGGATGCAGCAGATATTGTCTAGTGTTTCTGTTCTTAGACTAAAAGAAATCCCTGAAGTATAACATACAGTCACTATGATTCTATATCATATAGAATTGCAGGATAAAATTAAAGAGCTATCTAACTGGTATAGCTTTCTTTGTTACTTCTTCCCTTCCTTTTTAATTTAATACTCAACCCAAGAAAAAAAATAAGAATGATTCAAGGAGAAACAGGAAAGCAGAAAAGAATCTTAGAACTTCAAACCCTTTGCAAAGTGCCCTGAGTCACTAAAGTGACACACATCTTTCCATTATCTTGGATCAATCTCTACTAACATCCATGCATCCACCCATCCATTACAACCATGACTGATTTTAAACAGTTACATGCTACAAATTTAAAAGATAGTTTAAACACCAGGAGAATTTATTTTCTGCAACTTCTAGATTATTATCTATGGCATACATGAAATGTAGGTAGATGAGTTTTTAATATAATCTTTTGTGGTCTATGGTTTTTCTTGTTATGTGATAATAACTAATTGTTTTTAAATTCCTTAAAAGGAATTAAAAGGAATTAAGGCCTGACAAGGGATTACAATGTTTACTCAGTACCATTCTCCAATTATTCTTTGCATATCCCTATCTTCTTTTCCTTTTGTTGATTTCTTCTTTAAACTAAACAATCTTTCCTTTCATTCTTCCTTAGGTATCTAATAAACTGTCACTTGAACTTTTAAGGTGGACTACAAATAAAATGAATGCAATATTCTAGATGTGACTGTCTTATTGATTTAACCTGACATTAAAAGAATTTACTTCTATCCTGTCCTTTAATCACCCTCACAATTCCTTTCTAAAGCAAAATTCATGTTGAGCAAATCATTTTATTAAACTCTCTACAGTCCAACTATTCCTTTTTATTGAATAATTGTGGAGCAAGCATAGTGCCCATCAACTAGCTGTTTTAAGCATTTTTGTAGTCCTGCGGTTTAGATTTTTTTCTGTTCATATTTCAACTGCTGCCAGTCCTGTAATATATGGCACTGAGACAAAATGAGATAACAGGTCTTCATCAGAATGAGGTACTACTGTGAAAGCATGACTTTAGATACTTGTAGATTTACCATATTTCAAGAATGTGGCATAACATGACATGCATATGGAGGATTTTTCTATTACAGTTTCAGAAGTAAGTGATAAAAAGTATACTATGATCTTCTCTTTGAGGAGATATGCTTCTCCAGCTGGCCTGAAAAGACTCTACACTTGGTGAGAGAACTGATTTTTATGTAGGAATCTGGCCCTGGCCATCACAGGAAAAATCTACATGAACCTAGACAAGCTGAAAGAATATAAAAACCAGCAGGTTTCATGTGGCTCTCATGTGTGATGGTTCAGCTTTGCTGTTGATTGCCAGGGTTGAAGACACAGAGGGGCTTCTCTGTCCCTGTCCAGTCCTTTGGGAACAACCCCACTCCACCATGCCCTGGGATCCATGTCAGTGCCCCCCGATCTCTCAGTCCCTGCTGAGGTTCTCCAGTTCCCCATAGCCCACCCATGGATCCAATGGCCATCTGGCCTTGGCCCATCCCAATACCCAATGCCCAATCCCCTATGCCCAATGCCAGGGCTGGGGCTGTCCCCAGTGCCCCCTGACCACCTTGCTCTTGCCTGGAGGTGGGGGACCCACATCTCCCTGGTCATCATCCCGCAAGACTCCCTGACATTAGTAACAGGCCACAGAGGAACTTAATTTGAAAATCCCGGTGGTGGGTACTGGGATGCGATGAGAAGCATGCGAGTAGGGTAAAACTGGAATACCTGATATCAGATTCCCTTTGGAGCCAGCAATGTGGAGAGGCAGGCAAGTCTGAGGCCCTGCTGGGTCCATTCCTTCCACACGCATCTAATTTTATGTCACAGAAACTTCTGCTTCTAAAAACCACGTGGGAAGAGGACATTTAATTAAGACAGACCTGTCTAGATTGTGATCTGAAAGTGTTGCCAGGTGAACTTTAGCAAAACAGACCAAGACTTCTTAATTATTTACCCAGAGGGAAATCAGGAAATATTTACCACTTAAAGTCTAATTAAAATAGCAACAAGAGTACAGTCAAGTTAAGCAGCCTGTCTTGGAGGTCAGTCCAGTGCTTTCTGGCAAAAGGCATTTATGGGAAAGCCTTGCAGATAAACAGTTCTGAACTCTGACTGTAGCAGACTTTTTATTACAGCACGTAAATCATTTAACTCTGATCTTGTTAATTGGCCTTGATCAGACTTATGTGTTTTTTTTCCAGGAAAACAATGGTGTGTTACTGTACCTGAGGACAACTTGCCTTTTTTTTTTTTTTTTTTGTTTTGTTTTTTTTTTTT
>VXAU01005463.1:676135-688079 GCA_013399695.1 Formicarius rufipectus | reverse complement strand
AGTTGCAGTGAACATAATGAGTACTTCTGAACATGGGTAAAATGATGATGAGAAGAGTTTTCTAGGACCTCAAAAATGTCTTCAGATATATGTTGTGAGAATATATATTAGTTTTAAGTAGTGTGGTCCAGACATGGGCTTGAGCCAAAAAACCACTTTCTGGAGCAATTCCAGTCACATCATGGAATATCCTGAGTTGGAAGGGTCCCCCAGGTATCATCAAATTTCAGTTTCTGGACTTGCACAGGACCATCCCCAGGTGTCACACCTTGTGGCTGAGAGTGGTGTACAAATTCTTCTTGAGCTGTTGCTGGTTTGATGCCACAATGACTTCACTGGAGAGCCAGTTCCAGTGTCACGTGGAAATTTAATCAGAACCTAAGCTCTCACTATCAGGACATTAGAAATATAAACATATATGTGCATACATGGAACCAAAATCCAAATCCTAAACCCCCTTCACATTGTAGAAGTAGTTTTCATGAATCCTTTATCAGACCTTTCAGTCTCTTGGACCATAGTGCTGGTTCTGCAATTGAATATCAGTGTGTCTAAAGAGATTTACGCCTAGAGAAATTTGTGTGTATTTTATAAAATGGGGTTTTGTTGTGATCTGGGTTTACCTGTTAACAGTTAGACAAGAATTCAAAAGAATATATTGATTTCTGTAGGTTTTGTCCATTGTGTTTGTCCCCAGGGATGTTTTTTGCAATGAAATGTGATCTTGAATCTGAATGGGGCAATGGAAAGGTTGAGGAACTGCCTCTTCTCCCCCCATAAAACGCACTTGCTGAAACTGAACAGAAATTTTGAAATGTCTGCCTCAGTGAGAACAAACAAACAAAGAAAAAAATCTTTTTCTCACCTGAATAAATATCTTTAAAGATCTGCTTTACTCTTCATCATACCACAACAGGAATATTCTGGTTTGCCATAACTAGCCTTTTTACTGACTATGAAACTGACAGTTTCATAAACTCACAGGAATGGGAGAGATTTATGCAGAAAATTAGGGAAAATCCTGTTTGCCAACTCATGACTTGAAAAATCAAATTTTATGAGTTGTCCTAATTACTGAATACAGTAGAAATCAAACTGGGAAAAAAACTTGGTGACTTAAAAGGATAAGTTGAGTGAACAAGAATGTGTTAAATTGTTAGCACAGAGGTTGCTAAACCCTTAAGGCAAGTTCTTGTATTATATAGATACTATGAATAATGGTTTAAAAAATATAATTCTCTTGACCATCTAATTGTTTCACAAAGAGTGCTCAGTCTTTTTGTACTACAGGCTAGGTAAGTAACAGGTAAACATGGCCCTAATGAAAGCAGTGAAGATAGTCTCCCTGTCACATTTCCCCCCCCTTCTTTTGTCTTGAATAGACTCAGATTCTACAGAGAAGAGGTTGGGACATGGAGTCCCATGTAGCTTTGTTTCTCACTTGGAATGCAATGTTCCATGTTACAGCAAGCACAGGTGCCATTTCAGCGCAGCACTTTAACAATAGCCCATTTCCATATATTTCAAGGGGGGGAGAAACTATTGTTTATTAGAAGAATTCTAAGTAATTGGCAGCCGTCACAAATTCTCCAGCTGGCTAAGTGCTAATGTGTTATTAGCTGAATCTCTGAACATTTCATGAGCATTATAAATAGGCTTAGGGCAAGTTGTTTCTGTTTATAATGGAAATATTAAAATTAACATACGTATACAAGTATATAAATACACACACGTATATTCCACCAAACAGTCACTGCATTTTATTACAGAGCTTCTCTTGTTGGATTGTGCTCTGAGCTATATAATTGAGGATTTCAGATGAGAATTGATGTGAGACTGATAATGGATTTGACATGCTGTGACTCTGACTTTAATATGAGAGCCAAGCTATCAATGGGGTTTCCTATGCAAAAGGAGGAACTCTCAATATCGCATTGTAGTTTCTTTCTAGAAGCTTGAAAAAAGTTGGATTGTGGTCTTTGGTGGTCAGCTAACAACAGTCTATTCATCAAGGCCATAAAAAGAGACAAGTTACAGCTCCGATGGAACTATCAGACTACAAGTGAGAGCAGCAATATTAGGCTTTCAATTCAGAATAAGTGCTTTTTAAGGATTATTACCTTGAAATGGATTTTTAAGAGAAGGTTGAACTAATCACAGTATGATAGAACTTGTTTGACCGGAAAGTATCATCCTGCTTAGATAAGGTGAATAGTTCTAGTGTTATTATTTGAGCTTAACAAATGGGAGTTCAACAACTCACTTCTAGCTTAAAAAAGAGGGAGGCAACAGATTCCTCTATCAAGTCAATTTACTGCTTGTTATGTCACTACATTAAAAATTAATCTCATAATTTCAGTATGTTTTTTCCAAGAAACTGTTAGTAAATTAAATTATGGAATTGAGTATCACTGTTCAGTTCTTCCTCTTGGGCCCTACATGATGCTGGAAAGCTTATTCAGATAAGAAGAGAATTTAAAATATTTTCACCATTCTTGCAACTTCACTGCAAATATTAAACCATTTATCTGAATTGAATCAAGCTTGTAGTTGCAAATTAAAAAGGAACACTCTTCCATTGCACTTTTAGCCTTCCAAACTGTTCTCCTCACACACTGTGTCTGTGATAATGAAGTCAATTTTGCTCCTGTCTATTCAAACCATTCTATTGTCTTTGATATTTTCAAGATCTAGCAACCCATGTTTATAAGACCACAAGGTTTTTCATTTCATCTTGGCCTCTATGAAATCAGTTGGTTTTTATGGAATGTATATTGCTCCCATTCCTAAATTTAAATAGCGAGCTCTGGTCTCAAAACTGTAATGTGGCAGTAAGAGATATCTCACTTAATGTCATTCTATACTAGATATCTAAATTTTACTTTGTTATTTGTCTGAATTTTCTCAGTTCATAATGGACAAAATTTACAGTGTGATCTAGTCTGGTTGTTTTAGGCACCATTTTTCTGGGAAGCAAAATCACTAGATCTTTACTGAAATACTAAAGAAAAAACTCTGTGTCTGGACACACACCTAAGATATGCATCCTAAGCTATCTATGACTAAAGATATGTAAAGACAGCAAAGACACACAAGATTATTTTTAGTATGTGTCCCACAGAGTACAAACCCTACAAAAAATCTAAAACACGTAGATTGATCTTTGTTCAGATATCTTGGTTTGCCTTAGTCTTAATCACAGTCCTTTTATCTAAATGAAGAGTTTCCTGTGGAAACACCCTTATGTGTGTAGCTTAGATGTCATGCAGGTCCTTAAACCCAACATTACAACATCAGCTTTCAGGTGTTCGAGCACCAGCTGGAATTCGCAGCCCTCACTAACACACACAGTACTCACATTGCCTGTATTAGGTGACTAATTCAGAAAGAATTAAGAAGACAAAGGTAAGGGATTAAACTCCTTATAGTCAGTGGGGAGAGGAAAAAGACTCTTTTGTCAAACTCTGCTTCCTTTTGTATGAAGTAATGAAATAATTATTGGACCAAGGGAGAACCTTAATAGCTTAGAAAATGGAGAGAGACTTCACCTGCAAGTAGGCTTACATTTTAAATAAAAATCAAGCATTTTCAATAACAGTGAAAGTGCTTACCTGAAAACACTCAACCTTGGAATTACAAAGCCATATGGTCTTTCGATTCAGTCCTCCAAATCAGAAAACAGACTGGAGATCCAGCATCATCTGGCTAACCAGAGATAGCAGTGTTTACATCTCTGGGACATGAGAAAAATTCTCTAACCATTAACTGCCTTGGCAGAATGAGAGGTATCTCCTTTAACCACCAGCAAAGAGGAGTAATGTTCAGAATTTTCTTATCAGAGAAGGACTGAAAATTTTACTAAGACTTGGGATAAATGCCAATACATGCAGAGCCTGCATAAATAAACATTCTGCTTGAGAAGTTGCAAAAGAACTGGGGGCCATTCTTGAAACTAGTAGGTATATCATTTCAAGTAGTTTTTGTGAATTTTTAATTTTAGATATATATAGTGAAAGTTTTATACCTAAATAAAAATGTGTGTATAAAATGTAGTTCCACAGCAAACAAAGCCTGTATTCTTACAGTGTGAACACAAGGGATGAGTCACTGCTTTCAGGGAACACCCCTCTCATAGCTTTCCCACATTGCTAAGTATACAAAGAAACTCCCCTTCAAAATATTTCCCACCACCTGGGAGGGTTCAAACACCCTAGTAGCAATGGGAGGAGAAAAGGCGTAGGAGATATTTCAACACAGTTCAGAAACACGCACTATCTTTTCTCCTGACCTCTTCAAGATTCTCTACATTTTCCAAGAAAAACTCCCCTTTTTGCAGCGTTAACCAACTTGTAATCATTACTTTTCTGTGCAGCGTACTATGAGGAGCAGAAAGAACTCATGTTGATAAGGATGAGATAAAAGTCTCAACAAGCACTGTTCTCTCCTTATATGACATGAAACCAAATCTTGCAATAGTTTGCCTAATGCATTAGACAAACATTTATAATACTGATACCAATAACACACTGTCAGAGTTTTATATTAAATATTGACTCGTCTCGCTGAAACAAACATGTATAGAAAGAAAAAAATGGTCAGATATGGAAAACTCATATCAAAATTTTAATTTCCAGATTGCCTGTGCACAATGCAAAATAGGCTCAACTTTTTGCAAATGATAGCTGTTTTTTCTTCCCTTAAAAAAAAAAAATAGAAGTGGTTTTGCTTCAACTTAGTGTTTTGAACTGAGCTTTTATACTCATCTTAGAAAAAAAGAAAAAAAAGTGAGTTTTCAAGAGTAATTACAAAAGTCTGAATCTCAGATAACCCTCCAACAATGATAGTCTGAGTATCATTTGCATTATTTAAAAAAAAAAATCACATTTGCAGTGTTTCCTCATTTGTTTAACCCAGAGAATTGAAGGGACCCAACTGAGCACCATAAATGTTATAGCACTGGCAACACAGTTAGTTATGTGAAGTTTAGTCATCTAATGTTTCTTGTGATCTTCTGATGTTCTTTCTTAAATGGAAAGGGAACATCATACTAAATAATGGGTCAAAAAGCAAGAAATGAGGAGAAGGTATATTCCTGAGTGAATTCAATAAAACATTTAGAAAAATGGGAGATTACCAAAATACTTTTTTAAAGTGTAGTAATGCTTGGATTTTGAAAGGAACATTACCTAGGTAATTTCAATCTATATTTTGTAAACACCAATCTCAAAACACACTTTAAGGGGAAAAAAAAAAAAAAAAGAGAAAAATTACACAGCAAGATCTCAATTGCCTAAGCAACAAGAACAGTTCTGTAATATAGGACTTTTAGTAACTCAGTTATCATGTGAATTTAAAAACAAAGATAATCTCTTGAGATTCCAGTTCATAAGGACAGAGAGTGAAGTATAGTGTCCTTTCATGTTCATGATCTTCAGACATATCAAGCTCACACAGAGAGAAAAGTTGTTTCCCTCTTCTGAAGCGTGAGGAACATCTGAGTCATGGGAGGGCAGGCTTTGAAAGAGAGGTAGAAAAACTGACTTTAGTCAATGGAAATTATAAAGGAGTTAAAGAAATATCTCAAGGAAAAATATTACAATAGTTGTTCCTAAATAAAATTATTTTTG
Organism: Formicarius rufipectus; assembly: GCA_013399695.1. NCBI lineage: Eukaryota > Metazoa > Chordata > Aves > Passeriformes > Formicariidae > Formicarius > Formicarius rufipectus. The sequence continues at coordinate 682,452 of VXAU01005463.1, read as the reverse complement.
TCAGAAATTTTATTTCAAGACAACCATATCTGCTTTTCAAAGAGTTTGCAAACATCAAAGTTTTCTCAAGGCTTGTCAGTAGAATGGGGTATATGAACCATTTACCTTTCTTGACAGCTCATTCTTTCTTAGCAGAAAATATTAAACCTTTGTAATAGACCCAAGACAGGGCTAATCCATTGCTTAGATGAGTCATCTTGTATATGTTGTTGAAATGACAAGAGTACACTCAGTGCCTTGGCTGGTTAGACATTAACCAGGAGTTAAATGTATAATTAACTTCAACCTCTATTGGTGTTTGGTTCTGAAGAGATCACATTCCAATAAGTGTCTGATAATCTTATTTTTTCAAAGTAGACAGCTCTGTTTCCTGTAAGTCCAGTAGACACCCAGAGTAGGAAAGAAAACACAGGAGCTGCTGCACAGGCCAACTCAGCAGACCATTTGCTTGTTTACTATGGTGACGAGCTCCAACCCCTTCAATAAAGTTAGAGCAAAGAAAACTGCACCCAGAAAGTAGCCTATTCTTATGGTTATTTTTTTTTCCATTCATTTAAGAAGAAGAGGGTGCTGTATAATGAAAATTTCTGCATTCCTTTCAAAATACTTTTTTCAGCCTCCATGACCATTACTTTGAAACCCAAGACTTCAGATCTGGATTTTAAGGCATGACATATCCCAAACATAGATAGGCAAATTCTAAAGAGACATCTGCTCATTGGAAGAATTCAGATGGAGATCAAGATGTGAAACTTGTAACTCTCCAAAACTGCACAAGTTTCAGCTGAAAGAATTGTATGGCTCCTATCTCTAACAGAAGATTACAACAGGTTTATTTCCAAAGCATGGCTTCCCTATCTTCCTTTAGGAGTTCCTAAGGTGTTTTACTGATTGTTCCTGTCAGTATTTTTCAGTGGTTGAAATCTAAAGGACCCTCCTCAAGCCTTGAGCAAAAACACTGCTGACTGAAATATCAGGCATGAGATTCACACAGGTGTCTCTGCAGCAAGGCCCTTTCCTCCCCTGTGTGCTGTGCAGGGCTGCTGTGTCAGCCCAGAGACTCAGCAGCCCACTGATGTGTCCTCTAGTACGCACATCAGGAGCTGCAGTTACGAAGGGGAGGAGAGTCGGGGGTGCAACCCTTATCCTGAACTACATTCAAAACCCATGTTCTAGCTCTGAGCAGCAGCTCAGTGTTGTGGGCTGCTACTTTCCCATGAGGGACATTCTTCCTGCAATCTGTGCCTTGTGAGCAACTCTTTAGGATCTGACGCAATTGCTTTATTTAGTCATATGGTGAGTGAAACAACGTTGTCTAAGATAACCACTTCGGGAATGTGGTTTCACACAAACTAGTTAAGAAAGACATACAGCTAACAAGAAAACTCTTCTTTATTGCTGTTATCTTAAGTCATAATCTAGTTATACCACTCAGCATGACAAAAAGTTGGAGTCCTTCAAAAGCATTCAAACTCATTAGCATTGTTGAGATGTGTTTTGATAGAAGAAACTATATGTTGTGCTTTTTACAGTTCTCCAGAGGATATGCCACTGCTGTAATTTACTGTCAAAGAAAATCATTGCTTTGACCTGCGGACAGCAGGGAAAAAAAAATGAATCTTATTTTTCTCCCCCAGCAAACAGAAGCTAATTATACAACTAATTACTAAAATAGGCTCAGGAGTTCACATTTTACTGAATGCAACTGCAGGAAGTGTCCTTGGAAAAGCTATGGTCAAGTACATGAGTTTCAATTATAGCATAAGTGTCATGAACAAGAAATGCAGATGGAAACAACAGACAAATCAGAAATGCAAGATAAAAAGTACTTTTGCAACCTGCTAGGGTTAAAACATGTTACTTTCCCAGCACAAACACACATTACTAAAATTAAGGTGGAGTTAATGGTGTTTATGAAACCAAAATGCAACAGTTCTTTTATCATGATCTTTTTATTTAATTCCTGTTAAGGAAAGGTTGGAGAGGAGGGCTTCTTCCAGGATTGCTCCATAACTCTTGGTAACTATTAAATTAAAATGAAGAGTTTAATATCATCAGAATTTCCAATATTTTTGAAAGACTTTTCATCCTGCCTTAGGACAGAAGGGTAAAATACCAAAAGTTGTCAAACACTAAATTGTTCTATGTGTTCTAAAACTGAGAAAATACTGTTTTTAGGGATATGATACTTTCTCAGCCATGAATCTTGCTCTTGTTGTACTAGATTTTTATTATCTTAAACAAGTACTATCTTTCCATGTATTCTAATGAACAAGGAGTTCTGCATCAGAATTTTCCCTGACATTTGCAATGCCACAGCCACTGCATCTTAGAGCTAATCACAATAAAAGACATTTCCTAACAAAGTCTGTAGTTCCCAAAACACAGACTTAAAAGTTAGGTAACAGACCCACTCCTATAAATGAGACTTCAGAAAATAAAAATTTCATCATTGAGAAGTCTCCTGCATTCATAAACATAGTCAAAGGCAATAAGAGTGTGTGATGGGCTTTAGGCGAAAACCTTTCACAGAATGTCTTAAGGGCTGCTTAACTGCTCCAGTTGCCCTTGATTTTTGAGTAGAACTGCAACAGTTTGATGTCTTTCAGTCATCTTTCCCACACTGCATTATGCAATGATGTTTGGAACAGCAGCTGGCAAGAGAAGACCTTCTGAAACTGGGACTGCAGTTCTAGCATAGCAAAAAGTGTCGATACACGTGGTTTTCCCAGAGCTTCTAAAGTCACTGCACCAAATAACACAAACCACATCACAGTTACGTGCCTTGAGTAGCTCACAGGCAGCTTGCCATTTATTCTCTACTGAATCAAGAAAGAAACCTCCTGATGTTATTTGTATAACCTGTTGCCTCACTTTAGTTTCTTCAGTACGCAGGGTGTAGCTATGGCCAAATGGTTAAGTTTTGTGTGTGCATAAGTGAGTCATTGCTGTGGTGGAAAGAAAGACATTCCTCCCAGTAGCTGTATGGTTAGGAAATGCAGTATATCTGACTTTGCTGCGCAGTTCACAGAGTGATTAATGAGATCTTTATCTACAAACCAGCCCTCCCCTTTACCCTCAGACAAAACACAGGAGACAAAATCGGGTGTGTTAGGAATTTCTTTTGTATTAAATACTTCGGGAAATGACAGACAAATTCTCCTCTCTAGTAAAATGACCAGTGGACTAATATGTCAACTAAGTGTGTGAAGAAAAATATGTTTACATGTGTGTGTGTGTGTGCAGATAAAACCCATAATTACACATCTTGCATCTAAACTGACTTACACTATACTGGAATATGTGTTTCAGTTCTTTCTTAGATTTGATTTATACTTTAAAGCAATACTTTACTAAAAAGCAATAGTGAATGGCTGAGTACTGTTACTACAAAAAACTTTTCACAAACATCTTTTCAAAGCATCTTACAAATACATTTCTTATTACTTTTTTCCTTCTGCTTTTGTTAATGCTGTCTTTCTTATGTCTCTGGCAAGAAAAAAACAGAGCAGCCTGAGAAAAGAAAATCAATATCTATTGTTATCATAGGGATAAATCATCAAGAATAAGGGCTCATGTGCTTTTCTGTTAAGCAAAACAAAAGATATTCTTAGAAGCTACAAGACTCCACAAGCAATCAAAAAAAAACACAAAAAAAAAAAAAAAGAAAAAAAAAAGAGAAAAAATCTATAGAAACTCTGACTACACTAAAAACATATATCTTGTCCTTTACATGGTGTAATTTTGAAGTGCTGAGCTTGCAGAAATAAATACACTTATTTTAAAAAAATATTAAACAAATGGAAAAGAAACAATAATTTCTTAAAGCCTAAGAAAGCAATTCCATGGTGAGATAGACTATTATTAGATATGAAAGCGGAGGGGAAAATTTTAAAGAGTATTAAAAACAAGCTTTTGTGTACCATCACTGACAAATAAGACTTGGAAAAGTTCCTTTTTGCTCATAGAATATATTCAATCACCTTACAGAGATCTCAAATTATCTTTGCACTTGTAATTTACAGGACAAATTTCTGTTGTGAGTGTTACCGTCTTACTTCTCCATGAATTTGTTACTGATGACTGACCAGTGAATACTAGAACTGTGTTTTGGAATTACAATTGATCATATAAATCAAATTACATAATTTCTATTTCCTGACTAAATCTATTAAACTCTTAATATCAGGTTATATGGTTTGGAAAAGCCTTTGGGAGCATGAAATTTCTTTGGGAGGAGAAGTAGTAGATAAAGGGTATTGAATTATTTTTAAAATATTTTAAACCTCTTTTCTTTCTAGGCAATGTAAGCCTTGCCTTGGGGATAGTTCCTAGAAAAATTAGACTGCTCCAAAATTGAGTGGCTGAAAGTACACTGGTTTAAATTAATTTTCCATTGTCAATCCTCATAATGTAATTATATATGCTTGTGTGGTCTCAGTTGTAGAAAATGCAGAGGATTTTAGCATTTTGCATGTAGTACTCAAAAGCTTGAACCTCTGTTTGACTGAAACGTTTTCATTGTCAAATGCATCCCTGTTCTTTGATGGTCACCTGTAACATTTGGAGAGATGAACCCAGGAAATTAAAGAGAAGACAAAAGGAATATTTGCAAGATATTTTCCACGGGACTTAGCATAAGAAAAGACAATTGCAAGCTATCGGGATGGTGACCCAGTGAGAACACTGAGTAGCCAGTCATGCTCAAACTTCTAACTCATTCCATGTTTTTGTGTGTGTTAAAGTGGTTAAAATGAACATTGCAATGAACTGTATGTGAAGACTTCCTAAATATAGATGACTGACAAGGAGTCTAAGAAATTTAATCTTGACCACTCCTGGTTGTCATCTTAGAAATTTTTCTTAAGAAGAAAATATGATAAATTATGTAATGGCCAGAAGAAGTGTTGGGGACAATTACAGGAAAAGAACTTTTCTCCTACTTCGGTCATTTTTGTCCTTTAAAATAGATTATCAATCCCAGAACAGATCTGACTCTAAGGCCTAAAGCTTCTGTTCTGACAAATGCTTGAAGGCGAGTTTAAATGTTTACTTCTGATCCATAACTACTGAAGGAAAATAGTGTAACTCAAATGTTGGCTGGAAATTTATAACTCAGGATGGGAGCTATAAGTTTAGTTTTGGAAATACATAATGATCAAAGGTGAGGGATTTGTGCACTTTTTACTGCTTTGTATTTAGCCAAATTCTTTCTAATTATTTTGATTTTTGAATGATAGCCTGTATTCTGGAGAGTGTATCTGTATAAGTGACAGAGTTTTGTATTTATTGTTTAAGCCACTGTGGATTTGTGACACTGTGTAGGATAAGGTTCAACCCTGTTTGGGTAGCCACTATAGAGTGTGTTCTGCTTATATTGGAAAATTGTTGCCTAATTAGTAATACTGCAAACTGAGTCTGAAGTTTCAGTATTCAAACCTCTTTGGCAAAATAGCAGTGGTTTTAAGTTACTTGTTAAATAAAGTCAAATTTTTACTGAGGATGGAAAGCTTCAAGGAGAAACAACAATTTCACAGAAGAGAGACTTTGATGGATTCTGATTTTCAAAACAGATTTCCAGACCTAATTTTCAAAGGAGCATTAAAAAAACCCCCCACATTTAGACTAGATGACACCAGAAAATGCTTCTATCTTTCTAAGACATAAAAATTGGGTTCTGAGTGCAGTTGCAATGAAAAAAGATCAGTCTCTTAGTGTAATACAATTTAATTCAATGGGTCTTGAAATCATCTCAGAGAAACAGCAGCTGAAATGTGATTAAAATACAAGAATCAATGAAAACATGCTGCAGTGGAGCATGAAGACTGATCCTCCTATTATGATGGTGAAGTTTGGCACTACTTTTAGTTTTCTGTCCACAAAAAGATTACAGGCAGAGAAGGACATGAGTGCATTCCATGAAAACAAATGTATTTATATTGGGGCGAATCTTGGTAGTTTTAGCTTTTTAATAATCATTATTGTTTCTACTTAAAGCTTCTGATGTTCTCAAATCACAGTCATTTATATGAAACAAAATTAAATTTAGCAATTATATACTATGCATCCACACTGTTTATGTGAGTCCTGGAAAAATAGGAACCATTTCTAACCTGCCTTAACAGCCACACATCCTGCTGACAAATAATATCCACAATTGCCCTCACAAGAAACTTCCCTATTGCTGATGATTCTGAAAGTATATCATACACATGCACCAGATGTTGGTCCCAAGCAAGCACAAACCTCATTATTTCTAAGTCAGCAGAATTATCCTCAGTTTTACTGGGTAAGTCTGTCATGGAAGGCTTTTTGTT